>CAUYRT010008116.1:0-82687 GCA_963574885.1 Lepilemur ruficaudatus
AGTCAAAATCATGATTGAAATTCCAACCATCACACATGGATTAATACTATCTTTTTATTAACTTTTCCTAAAACTGTCCATTAAATTTTATTAGGTGATAAAAGCCACAATATTCCCTTGCAGATCCATAACATAACAGAAAAGAGAAAAAGCACCCAAATCATCATCTACTCAGGGATATATGTAAGGGATTTTAAAGGTCTATAAGTAACATGTTTTCCCTTTTTTTTTTTTTTTTTTTTTTTTTTTACAAAATAATTCACATTTCCTATGAAGGGATCATTACTGAAGTCGTTTGTCACTTACCACCCTTTGCAGTTTCACCATTTTTAATTGGGAAATTTAAGTTGCACCCTAGTTTAAATGGAGAAGGTGTTTATGAGACATCATTATATCAATTTAGAGTCTCTAAATTAGACTGGATATTTTTACCATGACTTAGAAACTCTAATCATACAGTGAAGTAGAGTTAAATGAGTTTAGTGTGTTTTGAGAATCTCATTGGCATTTTTTCAGTCTTTAAATTCATTCATTTTCCTTTTGGTTGCTCACAATTATCTCAGTAATGGACAGGGAGGGTCAGTGTAAAAAATCCAACCAAAGACTCTGACACGCACTGCGCTAGGGCTGTCATTTAATCCAAACAACAACTCTGTGAGGTTGGCTTTCTACACCCCATTTACAAATGAAGCAATGAGGGAGCTTGTGCATCTTCCCTAATTCCACACAGCCAGTGGGAATCAACCCACCCACATCCAGCCCCACAATCCCTGCCTTTCCCCTTACATCACAGTGCCTCAACACATGCACAATTATACCTGTCTCCAAATTGTATGATCTTATTTTTTAGAGTGTATGGTGATTCACTTGCTTTTTCTTAAATTATTTCTGCTTCTTGAAACACAGCAACTAGTAAACCCATGGTGAAGAAAGGGGTCATCTAAGATGTCTGGGTGGAAGCAGATCTCAAATGAGGAGGAGGAAGGGATGATTCACCAGGTAGAAATAGACAGGTGAGCAATCAGGAGATAGGTGTGAAAGGCTAGTAGAACAGTACACACAGTGGCCTTGACCACTGGACGAACACCCTCCTAAGGGATGACGGCTTGTCGTGAGGTTTGGAATTGAGATCTTGACTACCCTAGTCGGAGGTGAGTGGTCTAAAGCATCTATGAAAAGCATGCACACCATTCCCAAATGGCTGGACACCAGTTGCCATTATGAGCTCAAACTCCTTTCACAGACAGTTACATTAAAATTATGAAAATCTCAGTGGTGTATGACTTCCACCATGCAACTTTTGAAGCTCATACTAATGATGTTCAGCAAACCTGCTTTGAGCTCCCATCCTGCTGAGAAACTGGAGGTCTTTGAGAAGATTTCTGAGTCAATGGCTTAGCCTATGTGTGTTCAATGCATTTTATACCCTTTTGAAAATATTTATGAATCCAGTTTAGTACATAGTCAATGTTCTACCTATGGCCCGCAGTCTTAATAACAGTGCTGCATGAACCTTCCATACTCATCTCAACTATGAAAATATAATACCTGAATAGACTACTTGCATTAAAACCCATTCTGAAGGTACCCTATCACTCTAGCTTTCAATATTTGAGAATCATGTAACAGATAAAAAAAAAAAAATCTGTAATTCATCTAGTCAATCCCTTAATTTTACAGCTGGAGAAACCTACTCAGGGAACTTAAGTGATTTGGTAAAAGTTCCACTACAACTTAATATATACTTACTATATGCCACTACCACTAAATAACAGAACTCGTCCTAGGAGCCTGCATCTATGGCTCTCTCCACTATATTCCAAATAAAGGACCCTATTATTTTTCCATAGTCAAGAAGTTCTGACTGTTATAATGCCACAGAAGGTCACTAAGATTTATTTTCTTGGCTTAGAGACTATTGCTAAGTACCAACCCAACTTATCAGCTCTGTGAAATCAAGTCAGTTATTTTACTTCTCTCTGAGTCTTGCTTTTCTCATCTACGAAATGGGAATCATAATATTGACCCCAACTGTTGCTTCAAATAAATGGGTTGCTGTCCTTCCAATAAAGTGTCACATTCCCAAAATGATTATAGCCATCTGCTGGTCACAGAGCTTGAGCTTGGAAAAAAAATAAATGAAATAGTGCTTAAACTCACCAAAGTTCCAATTTCAGTTAAGTTACGGGAAAATCAAAGAGAATTCCAAGTTGGGCATATGGAATAAAAGAGTTTATAGTTTTCACTATAATCAAGGCCATACTTAAGATCATTAGAACTAATGACAAGAATAAGCAATATAATGAAAAGAAAGAAAAAAGAAATAGCTGTATGGAACCTGCTTGGGAAAGTCCTCTCTGCATCGCTGGGCAGAAGTCTTTCTCCCTGCGACTGCGTCTACCTGACCATTAGGTCTCTTCCATGGGACTATAAATTTCCTGAAGGCAAGACTCATACCTCTTTATCCGTGTAACTTCCCGTAGAGAAATTACAGAGCCTGACATACGAGAGGCATTCAGTATGTGCTTGTTGGTATTAACAGATAAACTGTCCGGACAGCTGCCTTTCACTTATAGCTCAGAAAGAACTGACATTTTAAAGCATTTGAACCATTTCAGATGGAAATATTTCTAAGATGAATTGGGTAATCATCATTTTATTTAAAAGCTTACTTATAGCTTCTTCTCTTCATAATCCAAAAGTTCTTCATTTGAATATTAATTACTTCAATTTGCCATAAAAGGATGACATTCTCAGGTGCTACTGAGTATGTGCTTGGTGGTGTTGCAGTCAATGGCCCCAGGCTTTCATGCTTCTTAAATTTCTAGGAGTAGGTATTTTAAAAAACAATTTGTCAAGATCCTACATATCTGCCAGGTTGTCATATTTTTGTGGTCAGCTAAAGGCCTGACACCAGTAGCCAGCAGCTCTCTTTATATTATAATTTGCTGCTTCTAACTGCAGTGGTCTAGGAGACCTTCTCACCAACCCAGCTAGACTGTGTATAGGACATGAGTTTTAGACAATCAGAGTTATCTAAAAAACTAACTTCTATGTGCTTGATTTTACCCCCCAGAATGTCTGAGCTCTAGAAAAGTGGCAGTGTGCTTATCCCATGCAACGTAGAATGACAACAGCATGTCCAAAGATGCATTTTGTTTTAAACGTAAAAATCCTAAAGAGTGTGCAAATTTCAAAGTCAGTCAAATTTGGCAAAGTTTTCAATTAATGATACTATTAAGGATAACAGTAAGTGTCTTTAAACATCAACTATTAGCAGAAAACAATAATAGCCACTGAAATCTCTTTATGGGTTAAGAAAGTTCTAGCATCATATCTCTACCACAAAGTCCTTCACCCATTCTGAAACTACAAAACACATGGACCATATTTTGTCTTCATATTCATTGATATAAAAATATACTTTTGGGGGGAACAAGTTAAGCAACATGGTTTTTAGTGATATTTTGGAAAACTGTAATAGGTACATGACAGTGTGGAAAATCCACCTGACTTGGTATCTAAGGACCCAGGTCCCAGCACTGCGCGCCCGGTACTGCCGCTCTGAGCCGGTCACCCGGAGTGTGTGTCTGTAAGACTTAATTCTGTGCCAGAGGATCTCAAAGGTCTCTCTCGGGATAAAAGTGCCTGCTTCCACGCTATTGCTGAGTGGGACGGCAGTATAATACGTATGTGTGCGTGAGGAGGTGTTTATACAAAAAGAAAGAACTGGCACGTTCACTGAATAAATCCACCAGCTATTTATTTAATTTAACTCTCTGGACGTTCACCAAGCACCTACTGCACACCCAGTACGAGGCTAGGCCCAGGTCCTGTCCCCAGAGGCTCAGCAGTAGCCAGTCAGGGCAGGGAGCACCACACACAAATCAGCAGCAAAGTGCACGTTCTTAGCCGGGTACACAAGACCCTCACCATATAACACAATCCCAAACCACCTTCTCGCCTCCCCCACAGCCTCTCTAACCCTATAAAGGCTACACTTTGAACCCACCAGTTGATTAGCCCTGTCAGTGAATGTCCAGCACCCTTCCTGCGTGTCTCTGCCCGCCCCCGCAGTCCCTCTCCCCTCTCCCTTAGTCTCACAGTCGGCCTGGTGACCTCCTTCCTTCAAGGCCCATCCTCTCCCGTGGCTCCCCAGCTTGGCTCTCCCCGGGCAGGACTATTCCCTTTCTACACTCCCCCCAACCTGACCCTCATATCACTGCACTTCTCACACTGAAGAACACTGTGTGCTCATAGCCCTACCGTCCCCACTGGGCAGACTCTTCAGGGATGGGGACCTTGCCTTGCTCCAGCTTTACCTCTGGGACTAGTGGAGTTCCAGTCACAGAGTTGGTACTCAAACAGGTTGACAGACTAGAACTGAATTGGTTGGGGGAGATGTAGCACATGACTGGAGAGACACTCAGGATGACGGTGTCATCACCGTGTAGGTTTCAAGAATGAAAACAAAATGAGAGAAATGATTATACGCACTGTCTTCACTCATTCGTTGATGAGTTCTAGATTTGTTCCACTTAATTTTATTCATTCATTCAGTCATTCATTCAACAAGCTAAATGGGTCCCCCGGGAGTCAGTATTAAAATTGCACGAAATCTGTGTAGACTTTTGATACGTCCTCTTCCTAAGCCAGTCTGCGGTTCCATGCCATTGTGATGACTTACTTCAGAGTGCTGCTGGCATCCTACACAGCAGGTTTTAGTGACAGTAAAGTCATGAACCAATAAGAAGGCGCGAGAGGAAGGCATAAGAAAAGGAACAGAAGAATGAAATGTAGCAGGCCATGAATACAACTATCTCACTTTTTAAAACAGTAATCAAAAAAGGGGGAGAGGGATTCAACTGGTACCTTTTCTGCACTACACGTGCATGTACTTCATATCGTCACGCTGTAGATTCTGCAAGGACTTTTCAATCTGATACATGAGCTATTATTTTCCTCTAGCAATCTTGGTTTGAATAAGAAAGCTTACAAGACCTAGATCCACTATTACTGTCACTGCCATGAGCCTGTAACCCTTGGACATTGAGAATCGCAATTAAGAACACTTGCCATTTGATTGACATTCGGAGAGATTCTATCACCTCACTTCTCAAAGTTTCAAGTAGACAGAAAGAAATATGCTTCACTTAAGTCCCAGTATTTAATAAATGTTTGTTTTCTCCCTCTCTTGCTCCCAAGGGCACCGAATAGTTGCATGTGAAATTTCCATGAGAATTTGAGACAATTTAATACAGCTACAGGATTCATGGAACAACAACAACAAAAAACAAACAAACAAACAAAAAAACCAACCACCAAACTAGTGTTCCTGTGATTAGGCCTGGAGTGGAAAAAGAATTGAGGTTCCCTCAGCCCAGGGCCTCTGGAGGTAGGAGGTGACTGCTGAAGGTTTTCATGATCACAGAATTTCATTGGTCAGTCCCCTGTGTGCATCTTTGCTCCCCTGTATTTGTGACCTCACCATGAAAACTGCAACCTGCTAACGGAACAGAGGGAATGCAACCTACAAAGGAAACACTTCTGGTTCATGGTCCAATGTTAAAGTTGTGTTCAGATTGTCTGGTTTTCTAAGCCCCAGGACACTACTGGATAGTGGTGTTACTAACCAGTTCCTGGTTAGTAAAGTATTGGGCTAAAGAGAAGACTCCAAATTTTATATACACACATACAATCTCCAGTAGGCAAAAATATATATTTTCCTAAGAGATGCTAGAATTGCAGACCATGAAATCATCCTTCAACTTCACTTAAGATTAAAAAATGTGATCTTTGAGATTTGAGGAATTTTTCCAATTTATTGTCTTTGGTTTTGTGCTAGTCATATGAAATGCATCTATGTGTAATAGGAACAAGTTTGTTTTAATTTTTCAGTGACTTAAAGATGATTTAAAATACGGAAATGTTTTACGTTTAGAAACCAGCCTTTCTGTATGACAGCACCAACTGGTTTGAGTCTAAGTACCTTTCTAAAACACTCTTGATTTGTTGCACAGATTTATATCTTTTCATGTCTCTTCTCATCATTAAGCCAATTATGAAGGAATTATTACCTTTACTCAATCCGAGTTTTTATGGACTTCATTGAAATAGGCTCATCACTCACACTACACTCATGAGATTGGTCCATTGCCCAGAAGTGCACAAAGGATATTTCTGGTGAACCCCCATTAGCCTTACGAGGAGTTACATACATATGATCTTTATCAAGAGGTGACTATAGACAGTTCTATACATTTGAACATGGTAATAGGTCCTTTCTTGCGTAACTGTGACCTGCTGCTCTTAGTTCATGTGGTTGTGAGCCAGTTACATTTAGCTGAGCTTCCTATTTCACTGCCATCCCACGTGAATTATTAGGCATCAACTCCCTAACATCAAGTCTTACAACTCTGTGTTCAAAGCAGAAACATCTTTGAAATCTCTCGAAGCATGACTTCATTAACAGATGACATACTTAAGCATTAGAATTAACTGTATGGATCTGTATCTGTTACCATGAATTTGTATAAAATAGCAGTGAGCTCCCCTTAATAAGAAATTCCTTTTAATACTGCTAATCAAAACATTTTTAATTCTGTTATTAAAACAGCAGCACGTGTTTGACCCAGTTATGCCTAACTTATCATTCCTCAGTATGAAAATAGGTAGTTTTTTCTTTTTAAAAGGAACTTTATGAATATGCTAGGCACATATTTCCAACTCTTAATTTAAAACTGATGGCTATAATAAGAGCTACAAAAATGAATTGTTCTTTGTTCAGAGCCATAATTCAGAAAAGGAGTTATTTTACAAAGGCTTGGAAACTATATATTTTGTATCTTCTTAGACAGAGAAAATGAATTGTTTGCAAAAGAATTCATGATATATGCTCCAGGCTATTTTGGCAAATGGATAGTACTGAGGAGATTCTATATATAGAGAGATAGAGACATACATATAGACATATCTATCTGGATAGATAGATACTACCTATGAACACTTTTCTAAATAACACTAGAGGTATTATTATACCAGCCTAGGAACGTAGATTTTGGTCAGCTCCTTTACTTGGCTGCAATGTTTGTCAAAGCAAAAATATAGACCTTTTGAAAGAACTTTTCTTTTTCACACTTAAGGTTTTCAAACAATAGCAGGTTTCATAATATCACTATAAACAAAGACTGCTTGATCCTTCAAAGTTACATTGAAAAGATAGCTCCTGATCTACCAAAGCTTGTAAAAAAAATAACTGTAGAAACATTATGGTAGCCATAAATTTTTGTAAAAATTGTTTTTATCATTCCTGTAGTTCTTGGCTTGATTAGCCAATATTTTAGCAACTCTGGAGGTTCCCAAAGTTGTAAAATTCTGAATTGAGACTTTAGAAAATTTATTTGGTTTTCATCAGCACACAAATAGATAATTGCTCATTTTGGGGCAGAAATGCTTTATAACTAAAGTACTTTTCCCCCAGAGGGAATCGTACTGTCATTTGTTTTTATTTTCAAAATGAAAACAAATGGCACTGTAATTCCTAAGGGCAAAAATGACTTCAGTCTATTTCTTTTCCCATACGCTCTCATCTATTCATTTTTGGTGAGATGGAATATAGATATAGTGCCCCCCCCACCATGACTTCTAGTGCCTCAAAATGTATTCAGTTGCTGTACAGTAATTAACAGCTCTTGACTGGAAAACTGCCAGCATGTACAACGTGACACTCTTCCTTTGAACACTAACAAAGTGCATAAGTAATTTATGTTGGATTAAATATCCCTAACAGGGACCCTTAAGTAACCCAATCACTTTAAACAGGCTCCACATGCATGCTCCTGTGCAGTGAAAATGTCAGACGGTGATAACCCACTAATAGCACAATTCTAACTATATTCCAGCCATTAGCATTTTATGACATCAATCCTCATTAAACCTGGCAAGGAAAAAGATACTAATGTTTCCCAATTTTACAGCCAAGGTGGAAGAGAAATGGAGAAAATGTAGACAGGTGCTGTCTCCTAAAAAGGATTAACATTTTTTAAAATGTGGTAGCAATTTTCTGTTAGTACCTTTGTTTGCATTGAAAGAGAGACAACAAAGAGGTAATGGCTACAAGGACCTCGATGGAATCCAGCCAAGAGTGAAAGAAAAGACTGGAATTTCAGCCATTGTGCTCACTGCTAAAGCACTGTGCCAACTCATCTTCCAACCCATTATATGAAATTTAATTTAACCTGCTATGCAATTAATTCAGATGTTCAGCCTATTTTTCTCATGGCAGAATCCCTCACACAATGCCTTATTTAAATATTAATCAGTCCTCTTTCAATTAGGACTAATTTGCTTCACAGGGTTTCTCTCATCTTCTGATTGCAGGAAAATGGAGGTAACTTGCAACGTTTGAGGATAATTAACATGGTATTTTTATAATACTGATACATCAAATGGGACCTTAATGAACCCTGCTGATTCCATTCAGTAAAGCATGCCTCAAAGTTATAATCAAGAGGAAAGCCATTGCCATCTGTTTAAAATACTAAGGAGCACAATTTAAACACAAAATGCCTATTTCTCTAAACTGTCTATTGTAGAGGTCTGCAAAAGTCATTTTTCTATGCAAACTAATTGTACAGTATTTTAATTTGAACCTTTTATTGCATATATACAAAACAGTGACATCTTAAGATGTAGGGGCCTGTTTAATTAAATGTTGACAACCACAGAAATAAGTAATGTTTGTTAATGTTACTTTTCCTAAGCATGCTGCACAGTTGCCGCTAAAGCAACAGTAATAAATCGTACATTTCTAATGAATCTAATATTTCCCAGCCTTTTGTTTAATATTTGAAGAACTTTTCTTAACAAAAGCCACCAAAGCTCTATGAAATGGAAAAACATAAGCATACGCTGTTCGTTTGCTGATTCTAACGTCACTAAGTAAACAGGTTAACATTTACACATAGCCAGTTGTTCACAAAGTGTTCCATCTGCTTCCAGGCAGGTTGAAGGTCAATACTTTAGGCTTTGAGCTGTTGGAGAGTTCCTTGGTAACATCTAGGTTACTGAGGCTATTGGGTCCCAAGGTCATTATCAAAGCACTCAACATGTTCCAGTGGTAATAAAACATGATTGATAACAGATTGCTTATTTACAATGTTTACACTGTAGCCACAAGGATTTCCTCTGTTACCTTTTGAAAAAAGTAGGCATTATAGGTGTATGTTTTAAATAAGAATCAGAATCTTCCCTCACTGTCTTTATAAAGCTACTCCACATGCTGGGTCATTATATCAGAAACATCACACATCAGAATTTCATTGTAAAAACAAATCCAAGTATCTGATGGAAAATATCACATTCATATTAATTATCAATCAATAAAAGTATCAGCTAAGTGTCTAAGATGTATTTACCATCTGCAGAGAAGAATTATTGGGGGTACTAAGAAGTACAAGCAATTCTCCACTCTGGGCTCCCCAAGGGTGAGAAACAGATTCCAGTCAGGTATGCAAATGAGCAAGAGGGGCCATCAGTGTGTAAAAAGGACAATGAAGAGATTGGAGAAAGGGGATTAGGTTGAGGCACCACGGAAAATAAAAACCAATCGCCAAAGTTCTGGTGTTTCATTAGTCTCAATTAGTAGTACATTGAAATTGTGTATGTGTTTGTTACTTCACTGAGTTTGAGAATGTCTAGGACAAAATCTCTAAGTTTCTCATTCCAGAACCCACTGCAGTGTCTGTATTTCATGAAGACTGGGCATAAGTCAACCATTTATTGATTTTATTTTTCTTTCTTTCTTTCTTTTCTTTCCTTTTCTTTTTTTTTTTTTTTTTTTTTTTTTTGAGACAAGTCTCTCTTTGTTGCCCAGGCTGGAGTGCAGTGGCATCATCATAGCTCACTGCTGTCTCGAACTCCTGGGCTCTGAAGTAATCCCCCTGCCTCACCCTCCCAAGTAGCTGGGACTACAGGCATGCACCACCATGCCTGGCTACTTTTTAAAATTTTTTTGTAGAGATGGAGTCTTGCCACGTTGCCCAGGTTGGTCTGGAACTCCTGGCCTCAAGCAGTCCTCCTGCCTCCTCCCACCTTGGCCTGCCAAAGTGCTGGGATTATAGGTGTCAGTCATCCTGCCTGGCTTACTTATGGATTTTAATAAGATTCACGTTCTCATTCAGCAAATACCTAACCGAGCACATGCCATATTCCAGGCACTGTTCTAATCACAGGTATAAATTAGTTCAAAAAAAAAGATGAGGCATGTCCCTGTTCTCAAGAAGCTTAAATTCTAGCAGAGAAACTCAGACAATTCAAAAGGTAAACCAACAAATGAAATAACTTCCAACCACAAAATCTATGAGGAATGCAAAACGAAGTGTACAGATAGAGATTGAATGGTGGAGACATTTTTGACTGGGCAGTCAAGGAAGGCCTATCCCAGGAGGTGACATTTAGGCTGAGAGTTGAATGACAACAAGCCAGCTTCGAGGAAGACCAGGCCAGACTGAGTGAGCAGGTGGGGCTGCAGCTTAAGGTAGGAATAAGCTTGGCTAGCATGAGGAATGTTTAAAATAAATCAGTACATAAACCAGAGAAGAACATCAAATGAGGCTGGAGAGATGGACATGGCTGGAAAATGCATGGCCTTATGTACATGAAAAGAAATCGGATTTTTCACCCAAGTGCAATGGGAATGTGTGAATCAGTGACTTCATCTGACTTTTGTTTTCTCTGTCCATTTTGTAGCTAGAAAAGGGATGGTTGGGAGTGAGAGGAAAATCAAGGAGTCAGGTTACCAAGCTGGGGCAACAATCCCAGTGAGCTATGCCCACGGTCTAGTTAGAGTAGGGATGCCGGAGATGGACAGAAAGAAACGGATCAAAGACAGGGTGAAGGGGAGCAAGGGTGGGGCTAACAAGTACTTGGAGGGTGTCACCTTAAGCAATGGGGTGTCACTTCCTGAGATGGAAACCCTGGGGAAGTATCAGTGGAGGAGAAAGATCTAAAGTTCCCTCATGGCTGCTTTAAGTTTGTAAAGGGAGCTCTGACACAGTGAAATCAAATCATGAAAGTAATATTCAGTATCACTTAAGGTTTTTATATTAACTATTATATTTACCATAAATGCAATAATTTGTTCTATGTTTACTATCATGAGTGACTCCACCAACGAACATTCTTCTCAGTGTTTGCGATAGCACCCCATGCAGTCTGATGCCTGGGAACGCTGGCTCCTGACGTCACCTCTATGTGTCTCTCCTGTGCCTGTCCTGCCAGTCTAGCTCGTGTCTGTGCTTTCTTCAATACTAATGAAGCAAATACTCACGCTTTGTGAGTGCCAGGCACTGTGTCAGGTGCTTAAATGGCATTATTTCATGTAAAGCTCACAGAAACTCTATGAGGTCAATATTATCCCAATTTTATATAATAAGAAACCAAGGCTAAATGAACTTGAGATTCAGTTTGGATGTCCCTCCCAAGAAGACACTTCCGATGACCAAGGCCTGGCTAGGCCCTTCCTCTCTAGGTCCTCTGGGCACGTCTCTCCGTTAGGAGTCAGAGAGGGTTTAAGACATGGCCCCAAATTCTTTGACACTCCTCCTCAGAGATCTTTGAAGGCAGAAATCACATTCCCACTCAGGTTCCCCTTTCTGTCACCAGGCTGGTGTCCCCAGCACATAGTAGGCACAAAAAAAAAAGCTTGCTAACAATAAACTATCTACAGTGGTTGCAAGAGCATGGGCAGAGGGAAGAACGGGGAGTTATTGTTTAAGGGATACAGGGTTTCAGTTTGGGATGGCGAAAACTTTAGGGGATGGATGTGGTAGATGGTTGCACAACAATGTAAAATTACTTAATGCCACTGAACTTGTACACTTAAAAATGGTTCAAATGATAAATTTTCTATGATGCGAATTTGCCACAATAATAACACAAAGATCAGTGCCCAGTCACCACTTTTGCCGGCACGGAGGGATCGGCTGGAATTCCAGACATGAATGTCAATGTCTGCTAAGCTATGAGTTAGGAGACTCTATCACAGAGAAGAGTCATAATTACAATCCCATCTCTCTACCGTGTCCGTGGAAGAAAACTATGAATGCTGCAACGGATGTAAAGACTGTGTTCAAAGCACACATTGTCTAAGCTCTTGTTCTACAGATGCATTTTCTGGTAGCAAGAAGAGCAGGTGGTACTGCCGCAGTGACCTCAGCAGATTAGGCTACCTCAACACAGGTTTCTAGAGTAATTTTTTAGCTGCTCCTGCCCTTTCAGCCTGAAGTCCTTGGAATCCTCAGGGAAGCACACTGAAAGAAAATGTACCCCAAATAAAAATCTGCTGGTAGCCAAGAGTTTGATGCACACGTGTCCCATCTATAAAGGGACCTTCCAGGCGTCTGCCACAACTGCAGTTCCAGTCTGACTGACAGAGGCCGCACTCTCGAAAACCCTTCCTGCAACGCCCAGGCACTCTTCCTGGTCTCCCATCCAATTACTTACCCATCGCAGCTTGAGAGATTGTATCTGTCTCACAGTTTAAAGACAGAACGGCTGCCAACAGGCCAAAACGATCATTAATAAGTTAACTGTTACCAGATAAGATTGAAATCTATGCCAGTCCTATTCTAAAGTAATCTCTACTATAATTACTATACAAACTGCTGCCACAACGCAAAACTCTGAAGCAGAAGCAAGTGAGGTCGGGCGTCCACTCCCAACTAAACTGGAGTGTGGCCTCCGACGTGTGCCCTTCCAGGTCTCCACCCTGTCCTATCCCTCCACCCCTACGAAGAGCAATATACAGTGCTTAAAATAGATAACCATGAAATCGACACTGTACACAACCCGTATCTCCCGCAAAACGAAATGGAATGGCTTGGTTCTTTCTGTGTGACTCTGTCACCTAACAGCACAGGCCCACTGTTGGGCGGCAAAGGCTGCAATCTCCCGGCACCCTCCACCTAAACGAATGCAAACATGCGTTCCTACCCAGCGTCCCATCTTCACCCCACCAGCTCACCATCATCCCGTTTTGCATTTGGACTTTTAGCAAGTTAGAGAAAGAAAAGGCAATAATAATTAGAACAAATACCCACACAGCTCTCATTATGTGCCAGATACTATTCAAAGCGCTTCCAGACACGAGCTCATTTTATCTGTACGGCAGCTCTGTGAGGTAGGAATGATTATAAGCCCCATTTTATGGATGAGCAAATTTAGACCCATGGAAGTTAAGGATAAGCTCAAAGTCTCAGGGTTAGGAAGCAGAAGGGAAGAGGGAAAGGAGGAAGGCCTGGAGGAGTCTGGGGGAGTCCTCCTGTGATCCTCCCACATGTGGGCCAAGGACACCTTCCCTCCCAACCACACGCCCAACCCCAAGCTATGAATACCACTTTCATAGGATGCTGCAATATTCTTCATTAGCCTACTCTACTACTGAATAATTCAATATTTGTCCAACTAGATTTCAGTTGAAAAAACAATAAATGAAAAAATAATAAATGTTAAACCTGTCAAATAGTACTAAGTGATACACAGTAACAATCACATTCCTCCCAGCCCAGCCTCCTGGAAAGGCACCCACTGTGGGCCCTTTCTCATGTATCCTGTAGCCACAGTTCTGAACATTCATTAAACCTACAGCTCTGCTGAATGAATGAATGTTCTGG
Organism: Lepilemur ruficaudatus; assembly: GCA_963574885.1. Classification (NCBI taxonomy): domain Eukaryota; kingdom Metazoa; phylum Chordata; class Mammalia; order Primates; family Lepilemuridae; genus Lepilemur; species Lepilemur ruficaudatus. The sequence goes on from CAUYRT010008116.1 coordinate 13,674, forward strand.
AATGCCCTCTACCTGTTGCTCTCTCAGCCCATTTCCTCTTGTTCTGTCCTCTATAGAAACTAACAGGTCAATGCTGTCTATAAAAATATGAGCCCATATACTTAATCTAGTAAAACAATAGATTTCTATTGCTAAGCAACATAAACGTGTGTGTAGATGAATATTAGAACCAATAACTTAATTCAAGTTATGATGGCTACAGTAAAACAGTAATTCCCAAATTATGCCTAACTTCCCCTCCTACTTTTTATATTTGCTTAAGCGAAGAAAAACCATGCATTTCATTGCTGACCTATAATCTCCCAGAGCCTATAAGTAGACACTCACTTTTCTATCATTTATTCATTTACTCAACAAAACATTGAGTGGAAAATATTGTGTGCCAAAGGTGCTAGATCCTAAGGCTGCAAAGCCTAAACTGATCTGACGACAGAAATTTATTTTTCTTTTGAGATCAGAGATTGCAGCAGCCTGTGAATGACAAGGAACCATAATAATAAGGATGACAAAACAGTGAAGATGAGAACGAGGGTGCTGATGACAGCGCACACTTTAACTGCGTGCCAGCCGATGGGTGCGCACTGCTCCGACTGCTCTACATACTTCAGCTCTTTTAAGCTCTGTAACAACACTGTGATACAAGCAGTTACTATAACATTATACTCACTTTACAGAGGAGGAAATGGCCCAGAGAGGGGGAAACTCAAGTCACGCAGCTCGCCGTGGCCACACAGCTAGCAAGAGCTCACGCTGCCCCCCCAGCCCAGGCGCTAACCCCACTAGCGCCTCTAGCCATCACGTGAGGTGGCGCGCGCAGTCTTATTCGCAGTGTTCTGGCAGCTCAGACTTGCCGTAGTGGGAGGAGGGTACTAGCAAAGCTTCCAGGAGGAGGTGCTCTTTGAGTGGAATTTTTAAGTATGAACAAGAGCAACTGGGTGAAAGGGATGGGTGGGGTGTGTTTTCTCCCCTGGAAAGGGAATGCAATATCGAAAAGCATCGAGAACAGCTGATGCCTTGGGAATGAGACAGACTGCAGGCTACATTTCAAGGAGCAGGGCAGGCCCTGAGAGTAAGACCTCTCTCACCTGTGCACAGGCCTCGGTCTTGCTCAGTTTGGGAGGACTCTGTTATCTCTACTGTGTCTCATCCTGAGTTTTGTAGAAAATTGTTATTTGATCTTATAACAATTTCAGTTAATTTGAACTTTTCAATTTCACCTTGTTGGTCCCACGGGAGAGCACAACTTTTAGAAATCCTAAACATACCTATGTCCAGACCCTCTAACCCAACAGTTGACCTATGTGCAATAGTGAGACCCTTTCCTAAATTATGGGTGAAAATACTATTTATCAATCAATCAATAAATAAAACTGAGTCACATCCCAGTGAACTAGGAAATTCACCCTTCTTTTTCTATGGTAGGTATCAGTATTTATAGGATGACGTTGTTTTATTCATTACTGGTCTTAACATTGGTATATTTATTCTTCATAAATCCTGTGTATGGGTGTGTTTGTGTGTCTGAAGACGTTTGATGTTATTTGTCTTGATAAGGTCTGTGTTAAACTGATTACTTTATTTTTGCCTGGATCATCTTTCTACACTTCTCCAAAGCATAGTCTCTGCATGTGTGTTCTTGTTGATTCTGCTTCAAATGTTTTTTCTCCTCATCATGAGGCCTTAAAAACAACGGTTGTTCAAGAATAATACCTGGCAATTCCTCGCATCACCTAAGATGCATGTCGAGAGGTGCCCACAGATAGTCCGGCTACACACGGGCCTTTTGAGATATTGTCCGGCCATTTTCTCACCTGTCAGAATCATCTTGCGTGTGGTTTTGGGATCACAGACCACCTTGGTACTGAAAAGTTAAAACCCAACTATCAGAAGCTCCAATGTTTTCATTCTCTCTCCATTGGCTCCTATAACTTGGTCATCTCTGTTTAATGACATTATTGTGTGGTTTTTCACGACTTAGTGAATGTCTGCATGTTCCTTTTTCTATTTGACATGAATGTGTAGTATTTTTTAAATCTCTTTTTTAAATTTTGTCCCCCAAAACTGATGCCTTCTCTGCTTCTCCCTTTCTTAAGGTCCTGGTAAGGTTCAAAGTAGAGTCCATTGCCAGTCTACTTACTCTCACTTTCTTCCTAGGAATTACTATAGCTGTGCTGTGGTTCTCATAATCCTGTGCTTAAAACAATAAAAATAAAACCATTTCCCCCTCTTTGGCTCCACAAATATTTTCATGCTCTTTGTTAAGAATTTTATGTTAAATTTATTTCTTCTTTGACTATTATCCTAACTTGCCACTTCACTTTTCTTAAGATCCTGAATAAACAAATTGTGCGTTCATCTATTCTGTCGTAATGTTGAAAAGCATCATGAAACAGTAACATGACACAGGACAATCACAAAATCTGAGGGCTCCAGGACAGTTCTGGAGAGCATCCAGTGTCTTCATGCCTTTGCAATGTCAGACTTCTCTATGGAAGAATTTCCTGACAGTGACATTAATTAAATCCTGGGTTAGGCACCTAATACGAATTTTATGTGTATCTGTGTTAAGCATATACCATGGTTATAATGGTAACCCAGCCAATTTATTTTAACTTAAGCCTTTAAAATATTAAATTTCATTCTGTCATAACAGTTCACATATTTTTCTCTAAAGAAAGAGAACTACTTAAGTTCCTTCCACAATCTATGACTATCTGAACGCAAAGTGGAGGTGGGAGTTTTCTAAACTTTCATGAGTCAAATAAATATCTCTGCAGGACCAATAAGGCAGGTGACGATGAAATAGCCACAAGCAGCTTAGGTTTTGTTTTGCTTTGTTTTTTTACAATCAAAAATGTGTTCCTTGCTTGTGCTATCTCCTCCCTCGTGTAGAGCTGAGTCATCAACATTTTTCTCACATTTCATCAGAGATTTTTAGCCAACAGTATCATTTTTTCAACAAGAACAGTAGCCATTTCTGGGCGATTAAACTACTTATTTTTTCCTCATTTTGATAAGGCACAAACCACAAGTGTCCTTAAAAGTTAGAGTTATGATTGGTACCCATGATATGATGTCAGAATTTTAAAGCTGGTAGAAATCTTTCACTTGAGCAGATTCAGCCTATGCCTGTTACAAGCTGAAGAAACTCTTCTCCCCAAAGCGGAAGCTACTGCTGTCTCCCGAGCTCACCACTTAGCAGGCCCTGGGTACAGGACACGTGGCTCTAGGGCTGGTGCTCAGGCCCACACCACCCGCCTCGCCCCTCACGGGCCGTTCTGCTTCTTCTTTTTTCAAAAAAGTGTTTTTTGACTTATTTTTCCTCGGGTTGGTTCTATTTGAAAGCAATTAACAAGTTGACTGGTAACATGGCAGCAGAAAGGGAAGGGTCTTTCTCCTGCCGCCTGCCCGGGGACCGTGCGCTCTCACCGGGCTGCGGGGATGCGCCAGCGCTCGGCCCAGCTGCGGCCTCGGGCAAAGGCACCGAGAATCCCTCGGATTCTGTTTTCTTCATCTGTGAATTGACAGTTGGGCTAAATGGCCTCTGACATCCCTTCCCCGCTCTAAAGTGAAAACAGTATTCCCAGAACACACCGAGGTCACTTAAGCACTGCACCGTGGAAATCCTACGTGACGTCGATTCACACCAGTCATTCGGCAGCGGCCGCATCTGAAAAGGTGTGAGCAAGCTCGACGCAGACAACGTCCGACTCCACCAGCCTCCATCCAACGCATCGGATGCGAATCCCAAGTCTGTTGTTCACATACCTGTTACGACTGCGAGCAACAGCTATCGCGTATTTTCCAAATTGTCTTCTGATGAATCTAGAAACCTGTCGCTGCTGTCGGAAGAACTCTTGCTTTACTTTCTTTCCCTTTTCTGTAGCCCGCTCGCTCTGCGCTGCTGACCGCTCAGTAGCGCGGTACTTCCCCGCATAGCCAAGACCCAGCGCAGCGCTGACGGCCTAAGGACTTAGGATTCTGTTTATATCCTCATTATTTTCTCTATATACAGCGCATTTCCTTGCTCATTTTCATTAATGTTCCCTTCTTTATTTATCTCTTGTTCCCTCACATTATCCTCTCAACAGGATAATGTCCTTTCCAGTGTCCATTTTTTCTCATTTCTCTCTTATCATTACCCTAACTGCTTCATTCTGCCATCTCACTAACTCCCCCTTAGGCTAAACATTAAAAAATCTAAAACATTTCTGTGAAGTGTTGAAAAGAGTTTGTTTTTTCCTTCAGAAAAACAGCCAGAGAAACTTAGAAAGTCTTTATGTAGTTACCTTCTGGTTTTATGCAGAGGATAGCTAATTTAAATACATTTTTTTTTTAAAAGTATGCTCTCAGAAGAAGAAACAACACATTGGTTTACTGAATTAACACTTTATAATTAACACTTAATCGTGATTTACGCACAAAGTTTTAGACTCATTAAAGGGAAAATGAAAAATAACTCATAAAAGTATAATAATCTTTCTTGCTTAACAGAAATTCACAGAGAATTTCAAATATAAAAAGTAATTTAGGCCGGGCGCAGTGGCTCATGCCTGTAATCCTAGCACTCTGGGAGGCCGAGGCGGGAGGATAGTTTGAGCTCAGGAGTTCGAGACCAGCCTGTGCAAGAGTGAGACCCCAGCTCTTCTAAAAATAGAAAGAACTTAGCTGGACAACTAAAAATATATAGAAAACAATTAGCCGAGCACGATGGTACATGCCTGTAGTTCCAGCTACTGGGGAGGCTGAGGCAGAAGGATCGCTTGAGCCCAGGGGTTTGAGGTTACTGTGAGCTAGGCTGACGCCACAGCACTCTAGCCTGGGAAACAGAGGGAGACTCTGTCTAAAAAAAAAAACAAGTAATTTAGTCACAACTAGACTCAGAGAAACAGCAACTTCCTTCCATCTCAGAAAATTCAGAGATGCTACATCACCTGAGATCATCAGCAGCAACTGAAGTGTGAGGCCTCTCCGTTAGGTACAGCACTAACCTCCCACCCTGCCAAAGATAGGCATTTTGTCAAGCTCAACAAACACTAATTTGAGTGCTAATATTCTGTGCTAAAGGCACTAATCATTAGTTAAATAAACAAACCATTTGAGTGTATAACTGTCAACATGACAAAATCTGCTCACAGAGGGATCAACTTCATGCCCCAGCCAACTACTGAAGTGCAATAGACCCAATTAGGCACCGCTGCTGAGTCACCAAGGCCACATTGCACAGACAGAGTATACCTTGCCCATAAAGCCTAAGGGTGCTTTGGAAAGAATCACAAATCAGAACTGCCATTGGAGCCCCCGTGCTACTCACTGCAGTAGGAAAAGCGTTTGCCCGGCCCCTCCCCCGTCACCCCCCACCCCTCAGCTCCTCTGCGATTGCTGAAAACCAAAGAAATGGAGCAGGACACACCCTGCTTCAAACCCTCCATTGGCCCTTTGCAACCAGGTGAGGCTAAAACAAGCTTTAGCACCAGATGGAACCTGTCACTACCCTGTGCTCCCATCACTCGCTGGCAGTGAGACTTAACCATCAGCAGAGGGCACCTGGTAAGAGGGACCCTGTGCGTGTGTATGTGTGCGTGTAAAGTATTAAAGCACCTGGCATCAGGTGCTTTATTTTCATTGCATAAATATTTTCATTTTCACTTAATAAACTGTGTTAAATGTACACTGTTTTCCTCCATTTTTCTAATTGGTGGACCGATTTCAAATTTCTTACCATGGCATACCCAGCTCTTACCATCTGAACCAGATTATGCTGCTCCAGTACCTTCTTTCACTCCCCCATGCCCAGCGCCACTTCAGAAGCATCGGTGCTCCTGGACTCACCAAGCACTTGCAGGAGTCTACGCGCCCGTATCTGGGATGCCCTTTACCGTTTCTCCCCTTGAACACATGTACTCGTTATTTATCTCAACCCCTTATGTCTTTCCCAAACCCAGTGAGTCACAGCTCCTTTCTGCCCTCACGGCACATTCATTCATTCATTCATTCATTCCCACATAGCAATTCTACTTTGTGATTAGAAGCATGGATCTAGAACCAGCCAGCATGAACCAAATCCCAGCTCGGCCACTCACTAGCTGTGTAAACTCCAGTAAGTTATTTAATCTTTGTGGCCCAGTGCCTTTAGCTATAGATTACAGTTTAAAACGCTATGTTAGGAATATTTGGAAGATTGTAGGAAAATAATAGGGTGGAAGTTAAGAGTCTTGGGTTCTTGTCTTGGTTCTGCCCATTATTACGTGAGTGAATTTAGGCAGGTTGACGAAATCAGCATTAACTGTCTATCTTACTAAGTGGTCACGTTATATGTAAACTGAGGGGGAATGAAATGAATAGTGTCTCTGAGGTCTCTTCTACATCTAAAATTCTAAAATTTTCTCTTAATCGGTTTATTTCTAATCCTTGAGTTATTTATGTAAGTTTTCCTTACATTTAATGTGCCCGCAAAGTTCCTTAACATATTGCCAGATCAAATGCAACCGAAAAGAAAATTCTCCCTGGTTTTCTTTTCTGCATAGTGTGCTCTCTTTAATTGGGAACACTTGTACCACAGCCAAAGGGATTTCCAATAAAACCCAAATCGTGTCCAAGTATTAAAGGATTCTGATGGCTAAATAGTAAAAGTTTAGGAGCCCAAAAAATCCAGGATTATAGGAATTTGGTATTTATGGGTGTTTGTACTACATGTCAAGGAACCCTAAGTCTTACCTGCCAAGGATCAGAACCTGGTCAACCAAACATTTCCTGTCATTCTCATCCATGCTAACGTCCTTTAAATATGACTACTTGATACTAAGGTCAGAAAGCCTTTTCAGACTTGATTGAATCAAAGAATTTTAAAGCCAGAGGAAACTTTAGCATGTTTAAGATAAATATTTTCTGTTTCTGTCAGATACCACCTTTATATATTAATCCATAATGTTAACAAAGGAAGAACAACTGGGAATAATTTACTTCTCTATAGGAATTCCTTGCATTTTTATTATTATGGGAAAGCACGGGGGATCACAGTATCACCCCGCAGGCACTCGCCTTTGCTGACTGTCAAGTCCATATATCTAGTTCTAATTTCATAGCTTTAACTTAGTTCCATGTGTTTGTAGATATCCACATCCAATCTGATTTGTAAAGTCATCATATGGCTTAAGCCATAAATGAGGTGTGTGACTCTAAAGTAATATGGCTAATGTTTAATCAAATACTGTATACCAGAATGTGACCATAGGTATAAACTTGTCCTTAAGTTACCTTGAGAGTATTCTGGTTAGTTAGTTAGCCAGTTAGTTAGCCAGTTATTTATTTATTTATTTATTTATTTATTTATTTATTTATTTATTTATTTATACATATATACATACATACATACATACAGAGTCTCACTTTGTTGCCCAGGATACAGTGCAGTGATATCATCATAGCTCACTGCAATCTCAAACTCCTGGGCTCAAGGGATCCTCCTGCCTCAGACTCTTGAGTAGCTGGTACTACAGGCATGTGCCACCACGCCTGGCTAATTTTTTCTATTTTTGGTAGAGACAGGGTCTCGCTCTTGCTCAGCCTGGTCTTTAACTCCTGATCTCAAGTGATCGGCCTGCCTCAGCCTCCCAGAGTGCTACGATTACAGGTGTGAGCCACTGTGCCCACCGAGAATATTCTGTTTTCAACGTAAATTAACAAATTACTGGTCAAAGGGTGCAAAGTTTCAGCTAGACAAGAGAAATAAGGTTTTTGATTGCACAACATGGTGACTTTAGTTAATAATAATGTATATTTCATAATGTATAATCTACATCGTATATATACAGAATAACATCACATTACGGAATGATGAAATCAAGCTAATTAACATATCTATCACCTTACATATTTATTATTTTTTGTGGTGAGAACATCTGAAATTTATTCTCTTAGCAATTTTGAAATATACATTATATATTTCATATTACATTAAGTATACACACTTAAACTTTATTTTTCAGGTAAATTAAATTGGAGAAACTACCAACAAGTCAACCAGATATATTTAAAGTATACGAAAATGTTATGGTGGAATCCAGCTTCATTTTAAAATCTTCCAACTTTGCTAGATGTTTGAGTATTTTCAAAATAAATTGCAGGAAAATAATCAGAGCTAATTTTAATGAATAAAATAGGTAATTTCTTGGGTAATAAGATGACTCTATAAAATAAGGTAAAGTAAATAACTAATTTTTATACATATCATGACTCATAAATACCTTTTTCATAGACAATTATAGAAGAAGTGTTCCCAACGTGTTTCAAACAATGGCAATACTTTTGGGTTAAATGTATGGTGTTAAAGGGGATATAATTTATTTGGATCTACAAATTCCTGCAGTTATATTCATTATAGAGCATGAGGGCAACTTTACGATTTCCTCCCCTAGCCAGAAATCTAGACCGACGTGTGTCCTTAAGTAGTGCCATCATCCCTCCAGCACTGTGTGCTTTTTGAAAGGACTATGTAGGCCAGAATGGAGATTTGATCAAACATGTGGAACTGATTGATGCTGGCATTCAGCCCTGAATTCATTTACATTATGATACCAAATACAGTAGAGTGGGCCCAAGACTTATGAATGGATACTTCCTGTCTTTGAGTGGCACTGACCCCCAAGGGGTGCCCTAAACCATAAGTCTTGCAACCACAAAATCTACTCTTCCTTTTTTCTGTTCCCTTTTCTCTTTTGGAACCCATCAAATTCTCTGTATATAGCTATTTCCCTGAGCCAGCTCTGGTATAATACTTAAAAACCACAGAATTATGCTAGGTTAGCACCCATTCCATAATAAAACTGTGAAATTTTAGAGAAGCAATGGTAGTATCTTTAAAAGGTCCAAAGGAAAAAAAAAAATTCCATTTTCCCTTTCATGGCACTCATAAAAAAAAAAAAAAGTGGACGACAGCCACCAACACTGTGTGAAGCAACAGCTCTGCCAAAACTGTGAATAATTAACAGATTTGAAAATATAAGTAGCTTAAGCCAATCACACATTTGGCAGAGGTGAAAGTTGACTGTGGTAAGTTGCTACTACAAGTGCACTCTTCTTCAAAAACATGATTTCCCACCGGTCCCTCACTGACTACAGAGAGTCGATTCCCTGTCCATATTTCTACAGGCTGTGATGGAGCCTCTGAGATCCTGGAGGAGGTAACAGGATATTTATAATATTTTCAGATAGTTTCAAAGCATTTCAGATAGTTTTCTATAAAAAAATTTTTATGATTTAAAATAAATTAGCTTATTTCTCTAGAAATACATTCTTCCTTCACCTAGTATAGATTGACAAAAGGAATCTAAGTTTCTTTTTTTATTTTGTTATAATAGAGTATTTTAAAATTCTACACCAGGACTCTTTCGAAATGCAACCCATCCTCTCCCCATACATGTGTAAAGATTGGACAAAAGTTGGCCAATACATTTTAGGGATGAATGAAGCCATTTACTTAAATGTCCTGCTTGGGGGAAAAATATTATACACCAACTCCTTAGGAAACACAAGAAAGCATAAAATGAAAAACCAATAGATTAACAGTTCAAATGAGTAACTGGCTAGCCTCATACGTTGCTGCTTCCAAAAATTCATTTTAAATTGAAGTATTAGTTGTGGAGGGATCTAGGAAACTGAGGCCACTGGTCCATTTAACCCTATACATATCATTTCTCTAAGCTACACACTCACTTTTGTATAGAATTGCCTTAAAGTAATATTAAATAAAATGATGTGATTTTCATTATTTTCCAGCCTTTTTCGGGTGAAAATTAGGCTCACTTTTTCCTACACAATTTCATTCTTTTTTCAACTCTTTTATCTGTTCCTTGCTACTTTCACGTGATTCTCCTTTCTTAATTTTTAATTCCTTAATTACCTGCAGACACATCAAATTTTTCTTATTATTTAAAGAGCCATAGTTAGAAGCAAATGCACTGTGCCTTTTCAAATATGAAAGAGAGCTTCACCTTTGATAGCACACATCTGTTCTTTTCTATGTTTATGTGATGGTGGTAATAAAAGATTTTTCAAAAATGCCTCAGAGCTCAAGATTTTATTTTTAAATAATTCATAGGCAAGCCTTGTAACCAGTACAAAAATAATTCTGCTGTTGAGATGCAAAGGAATCATGTTTGATGTTTAATAGCCAGGATTCTATTTCCTACTCATGGCTGTTATTTGAATAATGGTATAGTCTAGATGCATAGTAGTTAAGTCTGTAAAATACAGCAAGGTCACCATGAATTGTAGAGCACTTTTGGTCCCTCCATGGGCCAAAATGAGTCACTAAGGTTAAAATGAGTCCCAATTCATTGGGAGGCAAAACCCAATGAGTGCTCCAGAAACATCCAAACCAGATAAGCAAAATTCTGGGGCTTATGCTCCATCTACCTCTCTCCTGCCTGGAAAAAAAACTAGTGATCTCTTCTAACTTAGGAGAGGATTAAGTAATAATTTAGTAGAAGCTGACTTTTATAAGACTCAAAAAAAAAAAAAAATCTGCTGGCAGAGTACCTGTGGTTATCATGGAATGAGGCCAAAATATTTAAAGGGCTTCTTTGCGCTTGGTTTCAGAGTGATTTTACCAGAAAGTTAGAAGTAAAACAGGACTCCAGCTGTGGTACCAACAAAGTCACTCAATGTGTTCTAGGTTGGGTTGGTTCATCTTGCCCTTCTCCAACAATCACAACTCATGCCTGTGCGTGCACCCAACGGTGACTGCCAGCACCTGAGCTTGAGGGCCTCTGCGTATAATGACTTTTAGGAAACTACAGCAGTTACAGAAACCTACTGCTAGTTGATGATATTTACCCTCTATGTTGCATGATTTCAGTCAATCATTCATTGGACAATAACAACACAAACTATAGTAACATAAATCCCATGTTTATGGAAAGCCTACCGCGTGCTGGGCCATTTTACATTCAATATACATACGATACGAAACATTTTAAACACTCAACTAAGAACCAATAAGGCAATGCAGAAGATTTTCATACATTAAATATTTAATGGAGATTTTTATTTTACCCTGCTATTCACTATTTATTTCAAGACAACCATATTCTCCTAGTGCTGAAGCTGCATCAACACTTTCAGTCCTGGGGGTCTTATTGGGCAAGCTGCAGTTTCAGAGAACTAAATAATAACCTAGGTGTTAATGAAACTCAGGATTGCCAAGGGTTCCTAATTTACAAACAGGGAGCAATTGAGGCGCTGAAGGAACAAACACCATCTTCCTGTTGGATAATAACATTCTGAGCCCGAGGTCTAAGTAAACTGGATCACTGTCCATCACTCAGTGACATGTTTTTAAAGCTGCATATGATGTGGCACATATTCCATGGCTGTTCATTGGTAATAATGCTCTGCGCCGTGGCATCCGCCAGGCTAGAGGAGAATGTGTCCGTGGAGAAAGAGAAACAGCAAGCGCTCCAACTCTCACATTTGTGTGGTCGCTGATAGCAGCAGCATCTACCTGCACTCACTGTGCAAATTAATTACATGTAGTCTTTTAATGACAGCTTAGTTTTTATTGAATAATTCCACAATCAACTCAGTATAAAACCAAGAATTATGTTGCAAATAGAATCCCTGGAGTCACTTCAGAGAATCTTAAAGATAGAAGGGATCTAAAAACACCATCTACACTAATTTCAACACCTCATAAAATGTGATTACAAACGTTAACTAAATTATCAGAAAAGTAACTGCGGTGATTTAGCGATATAGTTTTCCTCAAATTTTCTGTCTCTGCATTATGAATAAAAAGAGTATTTATGTCTCACAGAAAGTTCTTGCAATACAAGTTCTTACATACAGTTTCACATGGCTTTTCAAAAACCCAGCCCCAATCTTGAATGATACTCAGAATAAAAATAAATTCATTGGAGTATAATTGTTAACAGCCATTGATTATTATTAGAGTAATATAACTTCACAATATCATATGAAGTACAATAATTACTTCACAGAAAATAATCATTATTTTCCTGAAAGTAAACGAGTTACATTCTCTCCTGTTTTCAAGATCAAAATGATCACGATCTCAAAGGCTTCAGTCCTAGCTACTCAACTCCTCAAAACAGGAAAAATTCTCAAAATCAGCCAGCAGTAAAAAGCCTTCTCTTTTAGCCCAATGAAAACATCATCATATGCTGGCAGGTTTCAATTCTAAAAGTAACTGGCAAATTCTGTTCTTGACCATTATATGTAGCAATAACCAGGTAGCAGCTGAACCACCCCGTTCTACTGTCTACAGACATAACTCCTTGAAACATCAGGAACTTAGGTAATTCACCTCAAAATATAGAACATATAAACAGCAGAGCAAAATTTCTGGTCTTCTGACTTCAAGTTAATATACCATCCCCAGAGAGCAGACAATAGAAGAATTTTTCTTGGAAGTGCTCACTTTTTATAAAATGGGAATTAACTGAGCTAAAAAAGAATAAAAGGGAACCAACTACTGATTTTCCCCAGAGATGATATTTAAATAATTAAGTTCTGTCCTCTCTTAAAAGCAATTTGTATTTATATCATGTAACATATTACTACTCCTGTTTATATAAATATGTGCAAGCACAATAGAGACATTGATACATGGAACAGAATTATTGCAAAGAAATAAAAATTTATTTTCAAAAGTGTTTTAATTTACTCAAGGGCATATGTAAAATTAGTCATAAGCTAGTTTGGAATCTGTTCCATTGGCTCACTTTCAATGATAGTATAAGCTAATAAACTTATCTATCCATTATTAGTTGATCAGGTAATGAAAAAAAGAAACAGCTGGTAGCGTAAGAGAACATGCATGCTTAAGGCATCTTTACAATATTTCAATCCATAATATAAGTCAGTTTGCTCTTTCAACTTAGGGACCAAAAGAACAGTTAATTAATCACTCGACTGCTAACAAATGTTACTTAGACTTCACTTGGCAATTATGTGGTCACCCAGAGAATCAATGGCAATTAAGTAGCTGATCAATAAACTCTCCTCTTCAATGGATAACAAAGACCCTGAAGTTTTATCTCCTGTTCTTTTAAATAAACTAGAGAATACATACATTTTTATCAGCATACTGGGCTGAAAGACTTAGAACTCCAATTGTTCTATTTTTTAATATAGATTAAATCCATTTTGCTAATGATCATATCTACAATACATCAAAGTATTAAGTATTAAAACCTAGATTAAAAAAATTCCTTCACTGAATAAGATAACCAAGGCGGACCAACAGCTAAGTAATTATTCAGCCTGCCGAAAACAGCAGTGTGGTGAACCTGCCTAGCTCTCCGTTTTTCTAATCTATAAATTATTTTAAATCCCTTGTAAAAAGATTTCAATGGGATTTTTAAACAATGGTTTTCAAACACTCAGGTAGAAGAGCATTTCTGCTGGCTACTGATACCTTTATGAACTCCTGAGTTAAACCACTTCTATGGATCACAGAGTGCTTTATAGTTTCCCAAAAGAAAGTGAATCTGTTTGAAATGTGAGTATTTAGAAAGTTTGCCTCTCTTTTCCAATGCAGTCAAAGAAGAGAGAAGAGTGGAGTGGTGGGGGTTTCTACACTAGGCAGGCTTTGAAAATTAAAAGCACAGAAGTATATGTTCTTGTATTATATAGTCACACTAATAAAAGCAATCAAACATATCCAGGGGATGCCTGGCATGAACAATTTCATAAGCCTGGTATCGATCCCAGATTCTTTTCAAGTGGGGCGGCTTTGCAGTAACCTGTCCCCTTGCGCATTTTTATCACTGTACTCAACGAAGCCTTGTGCTAAATATAGGAGAGCTTGGAATTTCACGTTTTGTGACAATTTTTGTAACTTATGTCCTATTGTGAAGTTTATCATACAGTAAGAATTAACGCCAGCGCATGAGGAAGGCAGATATAATGAAGCAACAGCTCAGAGTTGACAGGGGAATTAGATTTGCGCCGGAATCCCCGGCAAAGTTTTATTCTCCCTTCTAGGATTGTTGTTAGGATAACGGACGTTTGTGAAAAGTGTTGCATAAACTACCCAAGACTACTCAAATATCAGAAATGATAAACCAGAGGGTAAGACACCTACACATGCCGTCATCTCAATATTCAACACTGTTTATTTCTTCAATCCAGTACTTAAGGAGCCGTCAGATTAATGAATTAAGTAAAATCAAAATTATGTAATCTTGGTTGAGATTTTTTTCCCTAATGTAGCATCAAAACTGGTTTAATTGAGATCCACCATAAAGTTTATAGCACTACCATGGAGAACACTTTCACTTCATCTTAATCTCCTGTACTAATATAAAAACCTGAATATGTTCTATAAACATCAAGAGAAGCTCAAGTCAACCTTCTGGATCTTACATTTGCATCACCTAACATTTGGTGTATGGTAAGTATTTTTCATCCTTTATAACTTCATTTTGACAAAGTTGAATTGTTTTTGCTTTTGATGTGAAATATCTGTTAAGAACAAAACTGAAAAAGTTTCTAGTACATTCTATATTATTTCACCAATACAAAAATCCTTACATTAATTCTGATAAATCATTCTTTTCTTTAAAGTTCAATATTCATCATCAAACATTTATGGGCATCTATTATAGGAGAGGCACGGTACTAGACGCTGGTCACATGAAGATAAAGACAAATATGTATATTCTCATATGGCATATGGCATGAAATTATCAGCCGAATCTAACTAGAATGATTTTAGATGACTTCTAAAATACAAGAAGGGTTGTTAATGGTATGTCCTGAACATTAGACAGCAGCATATAGATGGCAATTATAATCTAGAAAATAACCCTTCTTACTACTTACTGGGACACTAAACTGAAGAGAATGGGGCAGGTTTAGTTCCTTTTGTGAAGGAGCAGATTCCCCACTATCTGATAAGGATGTAGTTTCCTTTAGTTAACATGTAAGAAAGCAGTAGATGGGTTTAAGAAAATACCAAGGACAATGAATAAGTCTAAAACAATCCATAAAAATTTCAAGACTATGTCAGATACCTCAAAGAGTTCTAGAGGTTACAGTATCTTCAGGATACAAATAGAACAGATACCTTTAAAAACACAATTTGCATTTTAGTTTAAAATTGCACCACATTGCCTTGTAAACAATTGTGTCTCTATGCAACCTAAATCTGAGAAAACAAATAAAGAAAGAACATCTATTTAGAATTTTAAAAACTTTGCTAAACAATCTGGGCATCCAGTATGTGCTTCAAAATACCTATTAGATGAAACCGAATGTTTTGATTTCTCACTGGAGTAATATAATGGCACAGATGATAGAAGTTGATACATTCACAATATGACACTGACTCCGGGTTTGTCTCTATTGCAAGATTAAATGGAGAAGCTGATCAGTTCTGTTTGGTGAGTCAATGTAAAGAGTACAGCTAAGTGATCCTAAACCCATTTTCCTTACCAGCCTGTGTGTTTGCCAGAAGTTTTGATTCTCTACTTCGTTTTTCTTTTAGAATCAAATCCCTGCTAAGAATTTATATATGATGGAAAAGTAAAGCTAAGGGATATGATTTTACATAAGGCCAAAACCTACAAAGAAACTTTGTTTTGGAGGAGATCTCAATGTGTAAGGAATCATCTCATAACACTTTCGTTTTACATACTTTCATACAGACAAGCGGATGTTTATTTTAAATATATAATGGGAACACATCAAAGTATCATTATAAGATTACTTTATATGCATAAATGTTTTCCTGCAAACTTACAATCATGCCAAGAATGTATATTTATATTGACTTGCAATTTACTAAAGTCATTTTTCAATCAATATTTAGTGCATTTACAAAGCATGCAGTGAGATTCTAGAATATAGATCATTTTAATGAAATCAAATGTCACATGTCATGTGGAGGTAAATCACATTATTTATGCTTATTTATTTTAAAGAATAAGCATTTACCTTCTCTACTGAATTTTATGATGCCCTCTGAATAAATTCAGGTGTAGATTTTAGTTGACTGTTCTTTTTCTTTTCTTTTTCTTTTGAGACAGGGTCTCACTCTCTCCCTCTGTTGCCCAGGCTGGAGTACAGTGGCACGATCATAGCTCACTGTAGCCTCGAACTCCTGGGCCCAAGTGATCCTCTTGCCTCTGCCTCCCACGTAGCTAGGACTACAGGTGTATGTCACCAGGCCAGGCTAGTTGACTATTCTTGAAGTAAAAATCCCAATTTCTACATTTACCAGAAGACTGTGAGTTTCTCTCCCCCAGCAATGGTCTTACCCAACTTGACTTTCCACACATGCTGTTATGTTTTTGGAAGAGGCAACACAGTCCACTGGGATCCAACCCCAGTTCTGCCATTCGCCAGCTCAGTGACACTGGGCAAGTTACTTAACATCTCTGTTCCTTAGTTTCTTCTGATAATATTGAATATTAGTATAAGCCTCAAAGGATTGGCATGCCATTCCTTAGCATATTAACAATACACCTCACACAGGCACTATAAGGATTAAAGCTGTTAATATTTGCAAAGTTCTTGGAAAACATCTGACATATAAAAGCTTTAAGATAAAAAAATTTAAATGTGCCCTACTTTCATATCACTTACACAGAACCCAATAATGAAAAATGAATAATGAAGCAATAAAAGAGGCTGAATAATGAAAAGATTGTTCTAAATGGTTGAAGACTTAGATGTCAAAATATTTCTTTAGACTCCTTATGGCAGTGAAACTAAGGATGATTATCACTTTCAGAGGACGCCCTTGACATTTCTTGGATGAAGAGAAATCATACGTATTACCAAACTAATCACTGTCTAGGTCAGTGATAAAAATTTTGTTCAAAAGTGTTTTGCTTAACGTACAAACGTATACTCTCTTTGAGCCATTCAGTATTAAAATAAAAACACTGTAATACTCACTATTTTGACTCCCGGAATTACAGAAATTCCCTCTCCTTTTCTATCTTTTAATACATTACAATGAAAAAAAATGTCATCTCCCATAAAACAGTAAGGACTCCCACTCCCCAGGGAAAAGACCAACGGAACACACGGTTTGTGTTTGCCCACACTCTGTCACAACCTCACTCTCACGGCACTGCCTCGAGAATCTCAGCAGGTTTGTCTGGGAAATATATTGTTCTGCCTCAACTAGCAAGAACATAAAACATAATCTTGACTGTTGTTTCATTCCTTTTATAAGACCAATAATTCAGTTGTCTTATACCCAGAAACGTAGTCTTTATAACATGTTCTGTTCTGCACTGACATTTTTATACCATTTTTCTTTAAGTGTCATGTATTTCAAACGGCTTTATAGTAAGAATTATTGCCCAAGAGTCACTGCTTCCCTTATGGAATCCAGGGAATTTGGATCAATGTGTAAGTGGTATTGAGGACACATGCGTGTGCTTTAAGGATTTGGAACTTACCACTGGTCTTGAGATTTTCGAATGCCTAATCTATTTCTATTTCCATTTAAAAGGAAAATAAAAGGAGGATTCTCTAATGACGTTTTAATGTCACTTTTCTTAGAATTGAAGTAATTCAAGACCAAGGAATATTCTAATTTATATAAAGGAAAAACATTTTTTTCTCAAGTCAAAAAAGTATATCTAGTTTTCAAAAAGAAAATCATGTGCACTTGTGTTAAACATTGGTTCCCAACTTTGCATCTGGTGTCTAGAATTAATTTTAACCATATGAAAAAAAAATATCAAAGAATGGTGAAAGGGTGGTTAGTTCAACCACTTAAACTACCTTGAAAGTTAATCTCCTAGTCAGTGTTCATGGCTCAGTGTATAAAAATAAGTGGCTAAAATGATCTAATAAAATTCTACAGCATTTAAAAGCTATATGTGCTTAATAGCAATTTATTTTAATTATTAAATGCTTACATTATAATACCAATAAATAATTTACAACTTAATTAGCTCTATTATAAACAGTTAATGAATAGGCATGAGTGCCGGACTCATTAGCATACAGGGATCATTCTGATCCTGTGTACTCTCTCCTTCCTCTGGCAGAAAGAAAACAAGAAAACATTTTTAACTACATGTCAGTTTCTAAGCCCCATCCAGTATTCCCAAATATCAGAGATCAGAAACTGTTGTTCTTTTATTCTGCCAGTCTGTCCTTACAGTTGTGAGTCCACTGGAAATGGCTTCTGTGATTTGTATCATGTCATTTAAAATCGTCAGGTTCATAATTAAAAGAGAAGAAAAGTTTGGGGTTTGCTATTGAAACTTTGACTGAGAGAAATATATTGTTTCAGAAATATGTTTAGCAACATTTCCAGGAACAACAACAACAACCAGAAAACATAGTTCTGAGAATTATATTAAAGTCTAGCCCGTTACAACTTTGAAAACGGAAGTTTCCTCGCCACAAACCAAACACATTCCTCTAAATGTACACTCTCTTATAAATTAGAGAAATGCTCTCCACTGTGTACCAGTAGCCACCAGAAACTCATAGATAACTGAGAGAGAAGGAGAGAGAGAAAAAAAGAAAAAGAAAAAAGAAAGAAAGGAAAAGAAAGAAGAATATAATGACTCCTATGTACTCCCCTCCTTCCCCTTCAATCACTATTATGGCTAATGCTGTTACATCTTTACAAACACCTGCTCACTCTCTTCCTTTTTGTTTTATTTGGAGACATATTCTAGCTCCATGCCCTATTCCCTGGTAAGTATTTGTGTATATCTCTAAAAAACAGATGCTTTTTTAAAAACGTAGACACAATATTATTGCTCCTAAAAAAATTCCTTAATATCCTACACTGTTGACAGACTGTTAAGATTTCAAGTTGCCTCACAAGAGTCATGAGTTTTGTCTTTTTCCATTCAAGTCAAGATCCATATTAAGGACCACAGATTGTGATTATTGAAATGTCTATAATGTCTTTTAATCTCTAGGTGTGTCTGTCTGTCTGCCTGTATTTTCTCTGTCTCTCATTTGTCGAAGAAACAGGGTCATTTGTCCTACAGAATTTCCTACAGTGTGGATTTTACTGATTGCATCCACTCCCCTCTCTCTATGTAGCTTTATATATTCTTCTGTCCTCCTTTTTCATGTGAACCAGTTGTTAAAGCTAGAAATTTGATCTGAATAAGATGTGATTTGTTAAGGATGCAAGACTGCTTCATAGGTGGTTTTGTGTTCTTCCATCAGGAAGCACATATGATATTTAGTACCTCTTTTTTGTGATTTGTTGGCTGTTAGTGCTTAACCTAGATCCATTATTTCATTAGAGGCTGCAGTATGGTGATATTGTAATTCCAGCATTCCTTTTCCTAACCCTTTTCCTTTTATTTGTTGGAATAAATCTATAAAGAGAAACTTTCACTTACCTGCTATGTGGTTGGCAAATGGTATAGGAAAAGCAGAATTTATGTTTGATTCCTTCCTTTACTACTTTTTTAAAAAGTAAGTTGATGTACTAGAACTGGACGATGGTAACCAGTCAGTATCATTATGGATTTGTGGACATAATGGCGTAGAGACATTTATTATATGATTCAGTCCGTTGCGGTTTCGACCCTTGCTAATGCTCCAGTTACCCCAGCTTTGCAAATAAAAGCCTCTTTTGGTTGGCCAGTGAGTTCTTTTGACTGGCCCTCAGATGTGACAAGATATTCCAGGCTCATCTTGTACATTTGCTCTCCCAGACCTGGAATCAGTACTTCTCCACGGAACTCTGGTTATTTTTCATGAAAAAGGGTATTTCAAGACCACAGTCGGGGTGCTTGAGGGCTCATTGTACTGGTTTGGTCATTGTTTCTGAGCCTTTACAATGGAGAGAGTTGAGAAAATTTTCTTCCTTCCTTCCTTTCAGATAAAAATACAACATGAGTTCAAACTGATGTTTCTGATTCAACATCAGGACTACAGGTTTTTTACAAACTACAAACCTCTTTCGTCTTACGTATATGTATCTTCTTTCTCCCATACCCAGAATCCTAGTTCTCAATGACACGGGAAATGGTAGAAATCGAATATCACATAATTATTCAATTGCTTTGTCACATGACACATGCCCAGCAGTCTCACCACCAGTATAATAATTGAGACTAGTTTAAGGTTTGTCTTTTGCAGTTCTTTTCACCTGAGGATGTCTCCCTCGAGGGATGCACAATCTGATAGCTCTGTTTTAAAGCTTTTTGAAACAGTTCCCTCTCTGTGAGCTTATTGCCCCCAAATGGAGTCATTTAGGTTCATTTGTTTTTTAATTTTCAGTTCTTAGAGATCACTTTTCAAAACATAATTTGTTTTATAATTGTTTAAAATATCACCACGGATCCAAAATCATATTTTAAAAACCAGGTATACTGTATTGGGAAAAGTCTAGTTTTTATTCCTATCTCCTCTAACCTGTTCTCTCCCTTCCCTTCTAAGTAACTATTTTTAAAAATTTTGTTTATGCTTCATCCTTCTATTGTTTATTTTTCTTAATATAAACAGATAAGTATACATTTTTTTTATTTCTTAGGTAAATTATAATATGCTATATTTACTTTTTTTCTACTTTGCTTTTTTTGGTTGTTGTTGGGATAGGGTCTCACTCTGTTGCCCTGGCTAGAGTGCTCTGGCATCATCGTAGCTCACTGGAACCTCCAATTCCTGGGCTCAAATGATCCTCCTGCCTCAGCCTCCTGAGTAGCTGGAACTACAGGCTTTTGCCACCACACCCAGCTAATTTTTCATTTTTTGTAGAAACAAGTTCTTGCTATATTGCCCAGGCTGGTCTAGGACTCCTGGCCTCAAGCAGTCCTCCTATCTCGGCCTCCCCAAGTGCTGGGATTACAGGTGTGAGCCACTATACCTAGCATCTACTTTGCTTATTTTATTATTTTATAAGATTTTCAAGAGATCACTTCATAGTAATACTGACACAGGAAAGTGACTCCCAATGCTGGGAGCCACTTGAAGTCCAAGTGAGTCCTTGGCTTCATGCAAGAAAGAATCCAGAAGCGAGCTGACAACATGAAATGAAAGCTGGTTTTACTCAGAAACTATAGAAAGTCTGTTCCACAGACAGTAGACGCTGGTTCTTCCTGTGGAGGAGAACCAGCCACATGGTTCCTTATGCCCCTCTATTTAAGCAACAGCTTAGTTATAGGCTAAACAAGGGGAGGGATATTCATGTTATTTCTTGAGATGGGGTGATGTTTTTCTGGGAATTGGGGTGATGCTCTCCTTTTGACTACATATGGTTAAACAGGAAGTATCATGGCATCAGGTGCATGATGGGAGTAGGAGGTTTTCTTAGAAACTTCTATGGTAATGAAGTGTGTAATGAAGCTGTAAGGTCAAGAAGCAGTCAATTTCTCTACCGTCTTGGGTCTTACCAGTTGGAACTTGCCCTGCCTCCATCGTGTTTTGATCAGGGTAGCTTGAAACTTTGCTTTGAGATTTCCAGACTCAGTTATAATGATTCCTGCACAATTAAGCCATCCTGGTAGCAATGCCTAAAGGCAGTACCTGCCACTTTCCTGTCTCATTACTGCAGTAGTGGCACAACATAATGTTGGATTTTGCTTTGCTAGCCAATCTGAAATTTCTTTCTTTTAATAGATGAATTAAGCCCTTTTAAATTTGTTGATATGGCCAGTATGTTTTGCCTTGGTTCTCCCATTGTTTCTATTGTATATGTATACAAGTCTTTTATATGAATAGTCTTTACATGGTTTATTTTATTTATTCTCTATCCCTTCTACTTAGTATGTTCTTTGTTTTTGTTTACTGTTTTTGTGGGATTTTTTTTTTTAAGAGCAACTTAAATTTTTGTTCTAAGGGCTACCATATTCTAACACCACTATGTAATACCTTAGCCATCCCCTTTTTTTCATTATCCATTAGTTCCCTACTAGGAGGAATATTGAAATTATTTAACAACCTCTCTCCTTTAACATATGGTTTGGAAAAATACCCTTTATTTCCAGTTGTTCACTATAAGGCAATCAACAAGCATATTCTACTTTTCACATGGCTTCCTCATTCTTAACCTCATTTTTTGGTAGTTGCTACTTAACAGCCACCCTAAACATAGTGATTTAAAACAATACTTATTATTTCTCCCAATCCTGTGGGTTGCCTAGGTGGTTCTTCTGGTCTGTGCCAGGCTGGCTGGGGTGAATCACCTCATTCACATTTTTGGCATCTCAGCTGGGAATACTGGGGCAGTTGGAGCCTCTCTCTGTGTGGTCCCTCATCCTGCAGATGACTGACTCAGGGTTGTCCCATGGTGACTGAAGGGGTCCCAGCAGAGGAGAGGACAAGCATCCTTCAAGCCTCCATTTGCATCATGCTTGTTGACACACTTTCAGCCACAGCAGGTTGCTTGCCAATCTTACATTCAAGCGGGGAGCAGTAAATATACCGCACCTCTTGACGGGAAGAGCAGAAAAGTCACATTGCAAGGGGTGTGCATAAAAAGAAGGAAGAATTTTTGGCTGTTTTACAGTCTGCCACAAATAACATAATACTTGAATCTTGTCTACTTTTAGTCATTGTCAATTGGTTCCCTACTATGACAAATACTGAAATTAGGTAGTAATCTCTTTTTTGTCCCTGCCTTTCTTCCTCTGCGTCAGATTTAAAGAAATACCCTTTACTTGTCACATTACTAACTGTAAGGAGTCAGAACTCAAATTTATTCTACTCTTCTCATATGCCCTCTCCATTCTCACCTTTTCTTTTTTAAATAATTATACTGTGTCTACATTGTCAGAGTAAACAGCTATTATGTACTATATGGCAACCCTTATAACCGTCATTTAGTCAGTTTTACAGGTAAATGTACATTTAATTCTCACTGTCAGTATGATGATGTTGATACAGTGAGTGTGGTCATCTGGAGCTTTTATTCTCTAGTACATGTTTTAGGAAGAGTCATGGGGAAAATGTTCTTTGAGTTCTTGAGTGCTGGTTTGTCTGCAGTCTTTCTACTTGCGAGTCTGGTTAGCTAGATAAAAAATTTTATGTATAAGAACATTTGATTCAAATGTTCTTTCTTTGAATGTCTTAAATATGTTCCATTTCCTTTTGGCTTGAAGTGCTTTTCTCAAAGTGACTTACTCTTTCTAACTGGATATACCAAAATTTTCTTCTTTAAAGTCCACTACTTTTACTGAGCTATGTCTTCAGAGTAGTTGTTCTGGATTAGTTTTCCCAAGTGTGTGGTGTCTCCTTTCAGTGTGCAGTGTTGAGCCCTTTTTGGTTATTTCAGCAGTTGTCTTAGCTTATAATTTTCAGCATTGTTGTATCCCATTGTTTTTGTTTTTATCTGTGAGAACTTCTATTATAGTTATTTGGATCTTTCCTTGCCTGTCTTCTGTATGTGTCACTTTCTTTTACATCATTTTTAATCTCTTCATTTCTTTTTCAGTTTTAAAATTTTATGCCTTTTTATCTTCCATTTAAGGCATTATCGTGTTTATTCAATCTTGTGTTTTTTCTAATTTCGCCTTCATTTGTAAGGTGATTTTTTTCTTTTATATCTAGTTCTATTTTGAGTTCTAATGTTTTCTTGAGTACTATCACCTCATTTCTGAGTTTTTCTAATTCTGACATATGTTCTTTCATGTGTCATTTTCTTAAACCTTTTTGTTCATTTTAAAATATGAGGTACAGTTTTCATCTCCTGTGTAGAATGTCTTTCTGGCATGCTTGCATTGGCCAGTGATGATTTGTCTGCTTTTCAGTAACTTCCTGAGGAATTTAAACACAGGCCTTTTCTGTTACCCCTTGTGACTGTATTTTCTTTTTCTTTTTAATATTGAAATCTCTGAGGAAATATTAAATTGACAATAAAATATTTTCATGTACATATATTTAAGCTTAGTTGTCAGACCAGTGAAACCAATGAAACTGCAATGAAACATAGCTTAGAATTTGCTGCCTGAGATGGGTTTAATGTTTATATTGGGGAGGTTTTAAAAAAGACTTTAGAAGCTGGATTCAGTGGCACATGCCTATAGGCTCAACTGCTCGGGAGGCTGAGGTGTGTGGATTGCAGGAAGTTACATCTTCAAGTATTCACGTGCGTAGGTTCAGGTTATGTGTGAAATGCTTATAGCTAAATAGGGAGAGATGGAAGCAAGTATGTATTTTGCGATTTGGCCAAGAAGTGAGTAACCAGCACAGTAACAAGGGCAAGTTTAGTCTGAGGGGACAATAAGGAACAGCCAAGTGTTGATTTGTGAAGATGTAACACTACATCTGTGGGCCATATATATACAGGGCTATTACTAACAGAGAAGATACATGATGAAAAAGTAGCTCCACTCTGGCATCTGTGAAAATCAGCAGCGTGATTTACCTGTGCGGTTTCATTTGTGCAACAGATCATCATAGAGTGCCTACTGTATGCCTCTTATTCCCAGCATCCTCCCTTCTCTGCATACCTCTTGACTCGTTAATTCCTCCACTTGGAGTGATCTTTTCCCCGATATTTAGTAATTCCCACTCCCTCACCTCGGTCAAATGATTGTTAATAAATTTCTTAATGATGCTTTGCCTTACCTCCCCTTTTAAAAGTAACTCTTACATCTCTGCCCTTTCCTTGCCCTGTTGTTTTCCAGAGCACTGATTGTTTGATGTTTCTTTTTGGCTATACCCTTTCTCCCACCAATGTCTATTTCCCTTTACTAGAATCTGAGGTCCGTGATACATCCCCTGGGGCCTAGAACAATCCCTGACGCACACTAGGTGCTCGGGTGTTCATTGAATGAATGCACATGTGCCAGGCACCGCACTGGGTGCCAGGGATGTAGTGGTGAGCAAAACACATGCCCTGCCTTCGTGCAAGTCTAGTGGAAGTTAGTCCAGTAAAGCACGGAAAGTGCTTTGTGAGAGGACACAACAGGGGAAGTGGACCTAATCTAGGCCAGTCAGGGTAGGCTTCTCTGAGAAAGAGAGTTCGGTGCTGAGAAGTGAAAGAATCTTCAGTATGAGCTTTGTGACAGTGGCAGGGAGTGCTCCAGGAAGATGGAACAGCTTTTCCAAAGGCTCAAGGAGTGGAAGACAGTGCGGCTGCAGTGCTGTGAGGGGACGGGAGGCGGGAGCCAGAAGCTGGGAGACGGGGGGGGCCACGTCCAGCAGGGCCTTGCGGCCAAGTTGCAGGTTTTCCTCTAAGTCAACTATCTAAATAGTAATACAGTTCACAGCTACATAGGTAACATGTTGAGCTGTAACTCAGAAAATATGGTATATCATAAATGTCTCATAAATACTGGGTTTTGCAGCATACCCAGCATGGAACTATAATAATTAACAATAGACTCCGTTGGTGATGGCCTGAGAGGTCAAAGCATAGGTCAGCTACAACAAATATATGTTCATATTTGCATCATATATTAGTAAGTTATAGTACTTTACTGCTTTTGTTTATAAATGGCACACTTTATTTGCTCAGGTTTTGAAAGTATTTTTTTAAGTGCTCCTGGAAGAAAAGCATTTATTTGAGTTGTAAGATTAAAAAACAACAACAAAACCCCTTTAAAATGTACAAGATGGCTGCTTTTATTGCTATTAATAGTTTCACCTGGAAGGTCAAGTTTTGTAGAAGCATGTGGATGAACAAGCGTATCAGAGGCAGTAAGGCAGGGTGGAAAGAGCAGGCATTTTGGGAGTCCCATAGTTCTTACTTTGATTTTGGGGGCTTATCAAGGCTTTCTGAGCCTGGGTTTCCTTCTGGGTAAAACGGGAGACGGTACTTTGCATGTGCATCTGCAGCAAGACAATGAGCCGCCTGCTCATAGAGGCACGGTTCGCACTGGCTCCTTGCAGCATATACCTCTCAGGATCCTTCCTAGGGTGGTAGGATGATGATTAGCACAACACCTAGCACAGGCCTGGCACTTAAGGAGCACTCAACTGAGTGAGAGTTCTTACCTACACAATGGAAGAGAAAATTCTTTTGTCTTACTGGTTTTTGTACACAATTAATGCCTTTTTGACTTACACTTTTCAGAAGGAAGGAGAAAAATCACTTTATTGTTAGACTCTAAAGACTTTTCAGAATTACTTACGTATGAATTAGTTTTTAGATGCATTTGACCTTTTAGTACATGGGTCTCTACTTGAATCTGCTAAACCTAATAATTCAGGAGTCAGGGGAGAACCAGACATATCTGAGGCTCATATTTTTGTCATGATTTCAGCTTGTTGATTCAAGTTTATGTGTGATGCATTGTGTCTTAGCCATCTTCTCTGACTAGCATAGGAATTCATCTGCTGCTTGATCACTTCCCAAGTAATTTTTTTTTAATGAGCCATCAAATAGGATGTGGCTTGAGGTTGCTCAGCAGTGGGAATAGATTTGTGTTAATCTGTCTAGACTCTTTCCCTGTCCTTGTGAACAACAGCATTCATTTCTGAGCAGAGGGTGCCAGGTATAGACTGTGTCCGTAGAACAGGGCCAGGCTATCTCATCCTTGACCTTTAAAAGATAGTGGGACCTTGGACTCATCACCCTGTGTCAGCTGATGGAGATAAGTAAGCTAGGGCTTTAGGGTTTGAGCTAGCAGTGAATTTTTATTTTGTTTTGTTTTTTAAATAAGGGTAGACTAATGTATAATTTAAAGGAAATATTTGCAAAGATGTGAGATAATAAAAGAGTAAGAACTTGTGATCTGATTTTCTGTATTCATGGGACTCTTTAAAAGAAGAAATGATCCAGAAACTACCGTTACTAAGCAATCCCATGGTTGGGTGGCATTCAGAACTTTTGACATTGGTGAATATTTTTTCCTCTGTGGCTCACTTCTTTTCTGAAAAGAAAATGTGGCTCAGAAACATTTTCTGCTGTTTCTATAGGTATCTTTTCTTCCTTTGTCGTGTCTTTCCTCCTTCCTGGTTTAGCATAATAGAAAAGTAAGCCTAGCTAGATGATAAGGACTGTCTGCATGGCAGAGTCAAAACACCACGTCACAAAGATGGTGATGGCTGGACATCTGCTGCCTGTGCCTCTGCTGTTGGCAGTCGAGGGCTAGAACACAGAGACCCAGGCTCAAAACATAGTGCCCTGGCACGGGCTTTGGAAAAGCAGAATGATAGATTAAGAAATTAAGTCCAGCTGAAGGTTTGGGTTTCCTTACTTGTTATTTTAACTAAGTAATTGTTTTCTTTCTCTTTGAGTCTATGATTTTTTTTCTTCTTTTTTAAATCATAAAGATCAATCTTTCTTCCTTACTTGCGGCTTAAAAAAACAAATTTTTATAAAGCCCTCTACAATTTGTGGTTCAGTACAGGCACTTAGTAATCCCTAAGTAGATAGCTTTCCTAACCTCCTTTTTTTAACCCCCTCTAGGATTTGTGAAAAAGAGAAATACACTACAGGGTAAATTGGGTATGGTATATGTGTTGATGAAAAGAGCTACCCTGAATGGCAGTTACTGTTTAGGAGAATATGTAGGTTTACTCAGTTTTTTTGTAGTTTTTGGTGAAATTTGTTTGGTGGAACTCATCACTCCAGGCTTTGAAAATGACCATGACCTTTTCCTTTCCCTCACAAATGAACGTATTCCCCCAACCCTCTGCTGTGTGTGTCTCCTGGGAAGAGTCTCAAGCTGCAGAGATGCTTGCAGAGTGCCCTGACAGCTACGCCTAGTAGATTAAATTAGTCATTGTTAGGTGTGCTGGGAATCTCTCTGAATAGGAACATTTCCACCAATTCTGTATTGTTTTGTTGGGATGTTTTGTTTGCTTGTTTGCTCTTGCTGAGGATTTAGAACTCTCCACTGAAAGACAACAGTTAGGAATGTGTTCCCATGAATTGAGCCCTCACGTTTTGGTTTTGTGCCTCTTTACTCTGGTGGGTTGTGACACCTGTGTTTCTTAGGGGCCAGAAGTAGCAACCAAGGACATTTAACCATTATCTTCCTTCTCTAGCAAAAGAAATGCAATGCCAAAATGTTTATTCCTTCAGGAACAGAAAAATATATACAGACCTCCTCAAGGGTTGGGAATGTACTTTATTTATATGAAGCAGGTTTTCACCTGAAACAGTAAATTCTCTAGTTTCTCTTTTTCCTCCAGCTACGAAAATCTCTGAAGTTGTTTAATACATTTTATCCTAATACTTGTCTGTTGCAGTTAATATTATAAATAAAAACATTTTTCAGGTGCTCTTGGATATTGGTGGTGCTTGACAAAATAGTAGAGCTTCATATTTGTGGGTTTTAAATGATGAAGAGAGTTTTGTTCCCTTCTTTTTTTTTTTGAAACAAGATCTTGCTCTTGCTCTGTTGGCTAGGCTGGAGTGCCAGGAGGGCAGTAGCAGGATCACAGCTCACTGCAACCTCAAACTCCTGAGCTCAGGCAATCCTCTTGTCTCAGCCTTCTGAGTAGCTAGGACTACGGGCATGCACCACCACACCCAACTAATTTATTTTTAAAATTTTTTTAGTAGAGACAGGGTCTTGCTATGTTGCCCAGGCTGGTCTCAAACTGCTGGCCTCAAGCAACCTCCCACCACGGCTTCCCAAAGTGTTGGGGTTACAGGCGTGAGCCACCGCATCTGCCCTGAGGAGAGTTTGTCTTCATAATTTGCTATCCATTTGATATCTATCTTACATGATGGGTAGGTGTAGGGCTTAAAATTTGCATCCCCCCCAAAGATCCTTTCACATGAAAATGGGTTTAGTGTCTGTATCCCACCACTGGAATGTAAAATCCATGAAGTCAGGCTTTTTATTTTAACTTATAATTGAAGTTTAACATACTTACAGAAAAATGCATGTATCATAACTGTACTGCTCAATGAATTATCTCAGAGTAAACACAACCATCAGGAGGATCAGGAGGGTGAAGGTTTTTGTATTCTGAGTTACTCTCAATGCCTAAAATAGTAGGCACATAATAGGTGATCAGCCAATATGAATCAGTGATACAACCTGTGAGATAGGCATTCAAGATATTTTTTCTAAACAACTTAGTTTATTCTCTAAATAAACTAGAGAATTTATTGATTATTTATTGTTTGGTTATTATCCCCTTGAAAGCATTTTTTTTTAAGAGACAGAGTCTCACATGCTGGCCTCAAACTCCTGGGCTCAAACAATCCTCTCAACTCAGCATCCCAAGTAGCTGGGACGACAGGCACACTCCACTGTGCCCGACTTAAAAGCAGAATTTTTAATGAATATGAATAGCATAATTTATTTAGCTATTCCTCTAAAGTTGAACATTTATTTGTGGTTTTTAAAATATATTTTAAATTTTTAAAAGTTTTTATACATCTTTTGTCCATTAAAAATTAGTCCTCATTTCAGGTTATTTTTATAGGATGATTTCCTAAAGGAAAAATTACTAGGTCAAATGATATGATCCTGTCTAAACTCTAGTTTAAACAGAACATTCACTGACCGTCAGGGGACCTCCCTGCTGAAGAAGGCACACAGAAAGATTATTAACGCCATGCCGTTTTGTTCGTGGCTTCTAAGAACAGTTTAGCAGTATCTGCTAGCAGAGTGGGTGGCCGGCACTTAGTATCTTCTTTGACATCATCTCCTTGCAGCATACTGTGACTGAAACATCTTGGGTTTGTATTCGGGTTCTTCTTAGACCAGACTTCGGGCAAGCCATTCAGCACATCTTCAGTTTTCTTCTCTGTAAAGGTGAGGGTAACAGAGCCTGCAGCGTTGGCAGCATGCACTCCGTGTGATGTAGTCTCAGGAAATGGTAGCTGCGGTCCTAGTGCAGATGGCCCTGCTGTTCAGGGCTTGCCCACTCAGTGTTCCAGACCATTTTTGGAAGATAAGTCAACTGATACAAGGTGACCACTTCACCTTGGCCAAGAAAGCCAAGCGTGAATTTACAGGACAGGATTCCCACCTCCCTGTTGTGTCCACAGGTGTACAGGGAAGGGAGCAGGATCAATCCCTTTCAAACAAGAGATTCGTTTGAACTACAATAGCATGCCTTCTTAGCTTAGGCTGCCCTCATCTTTCCTTGCTTATATGTGATAACATCCATTTCTGTTATCTTTGCTGGAAAAAATAGATATTGCATTACGCTTTTCTCACACGAGTCAGCTCTTTGCAAGATTGTTTCTAACCACAGAGAACTCGCAAGAGCTCCCAGGGTGTCTTTTGTGAATCTAGCGTACAAATTGACTTGTGTAAACTACTCTGTGTGGACATTACACTCACCACCTTGTCTCTTCTCCCCTGTTGTTCTCATTCCACGGGAAAGGAGGATCGGTCATTCATTCGGCTGATTTTTATGAGATGTCTCTGTGAGAGGGGAGTCTCTCTGACTTCTCCTAAGCACCCATAGCACCAAAGGAGAGCAGATGGGAGTGCTCAAGCGCATTGGCTGAGGGGAATGGAGCACAAGTTGGAATTTCCCTACAGTCTTGTGTTTGATTTAAACCAGTCTCACAAATTTTAAAACTTTTGTTCTATAATACATCCATTTTATTTTAATACCAAACTGTTTTAAATTACCAGATTAATTATTTAATTTTTCCTCCCTGATCTCTAGTAAAAATCCATGCCCTAGGAAGTTAAGCCACAGTTACTCAGTGGCTGGTATTAATATCAGTTGCAAGCTCGGGGCTGTTTGGAAGCAGAAGTAGCTGTGGTGGGTATTCTCCCGGAGAAATAGCACTGGTGGCATAGAACACCCTCCTTGTCTTCAGAGAACTAGCTTGGGTGTATGTGATCAGAGGACAGGCAGAAAGGCATAGATTGTTTATTCACTGGATACTGAGGAGAGTTGCATGATAAAAGTTTTAAACTTGTGTGAATTCAAATTTACTCTGTTTGGATACTTAGTTTTTAGGTAGTGAGACTGGTTCGGCTTGTGGCTTTACTCAGTGAGAGTATGTGTGACTTGGAGATGAAATGGAGACGTGGATCTGTGTTTCCCGTGTGAATATCAGTTCTCACACTCTTCTTATAGCAAGCGTCCTGCTCATCATAATAAACTACGTGTGTACACGAGCGTGTGTGCATGCATGTTTAATAACCTGGTGCTCACAGGCAAGCCATCTTCTTCTCTGGTGTGTGAGAGAAGAAACAGCAGTATGTCCCGACACTGGAGGGAAACCCAGCTGTACTGGACTCAGTGAGGAGATGCGTGTTGTTCTCTAATGTGGCACCTCCAAAAGGAATTTTTAAGGGTAATTGTGACTGAAGTCAGTTTTCAACTTTAGCCTCCCCTCTCCTCTCCCCGCACACGTGTACTCTGCTGCAACTCCTGTCTTAGGTGCTTTCCTGAAACCAACTATGGAAAACACCTCAGTTCAGAGACAGGAAAACAGTTCCAGGGAGGATGAGTGACAGTCCAGTAACAGAGCTCTCTGCCCCTAGAGCGCATTCCCATTGTACTGCACCATTCTGTCCCTGTGATGTTTGTTAAAATCATTTAAACCCTGAAGTGATCAAAAAAAATAGTTGGTTTTTTTTTTTTTTAAATAATCCAAACAACGTTTAGTTGAGCCTTCTAGAGAGCTGAGCACAAAGTCTGCCTATGCTCTTTTTGAAAACAGCAGTGAATTATGGCTGCACTCTGGCTTCAGTTGGTGACAGGACACGCCATGGTATGAGTTTTGTGCCTTGTCTGTGACTTTCGGGGTGCATTCAGTAGCTGCTTGCTAATGCATTCCTGGGAGAGTCTGCTTGTGGGGAGAGAAAGTGCAGGAGGCCAGCTGTGAGCTTGGGGGAACAGATGACTCAGCGTTGGTTGCAACGAGCTGCCCGCCCAGGGACTCTCCCCATGACTGCTTTAATAGAATGGTGGCACGTTGCCTGGTAACCTGAGAGTCGGTGGGGAGTTCTTCTACCTACTTTACCAAAAAGCCTTCTATCAGCTGTTGATCACGTCAGGGTGGAGTAAGAAATAAACTTGGCTCTGCAAGCTGACATTCTTTTTTATTTTTCATGCCTCTGCCTGCATTTTATTAACAACATTTACTACTGTCTCTTCTTTTCTCATTTCTGTATTACTTAAAGGGGCAAGCTGGACAGTTGACCCCTCCCTATATCAAGTCCTTGGGGGAATTAGTTATTGAAAACATGGATTTTTTTTATTATTTGTCAAAATTATTTGATTTGCGATCCAGACCTATGGACTGTTTTACTGGGTATATTGTAGCAGAAGAGTCTGTAGCCATGTATCTCCTTGCCAATAACTTGGTTTTGGCAGAACAGATCTGGATGTAGCTTTAGAAGCAAGCTGGGCTTATTCTTTTCCTGTTGGTAAGGGCCCCTGACTGATGCCCTATCCTGGTATAGGGTACAGGCCACTGTCTGTGAGCTCACTGGAAAAGCATGGTTTATGGAACTTTATAGTTGAGTCCCATAGAAGTTGCTTTCAATTACTTAATTTTTTTTCTTTAAAAATCACAGCATAATATTATGCAAAGGCAGTATAAATAAATTCATTCATTAAATATGCTTTAAAATGAGACTTACATAAGAGACATTAGATGTGGGATGTCAGAATTAGAGCTTAAAGGATGGCATTATTTTTCTAGGGGAAAAAAACAGTACTTTTTAAAATCCACTAGTACTCCATTATCAATCAGAAAACATTCTGCATTCTGTATAGATACATGACTTTCAGAAGTTGTTTTTTGATTTTCTAATTTGTATTGAGTATTTTTTTTTTTTTTTTTTTTGAGACAGAGTCTCACTCTGTTGCCCGGGCTAGAGTGAGTGCCGTGGCGTCAGCCTAGCTCACAGCAACCTCAAACTCCTGGGCTCAGGAGATCCTTCTGCCTCAGCCTCCCGAGTAGCTGGGACTGCAGGCATGCACCACCATGCCCGGCTAATTTTTTCTATATATTTTTAGTTGGCCAATTAATTTCTTTCTATTTTATAGTAGAGACGGGGTCTCGCTGTTGCTCAGGCTGGATTTGAACTCCTGACCTTGAGCAATCCGCCTGCCTCGGCCTCCCAGAGTGCTAGCATTACAGGCATGAGCCACCGGGCCCCGCCTGTATTGAGTATTTTGACATTCCAGGAAACCCTTGGGTGGTTGGAAATTTTACGATACAATGTTATAAAATATTCAGAAATACTTTGAAGTATAGTAATACCACATTTGCCATTGTATTATTTTTTAAATTTTATTTCAATTTTTTTTAGTTTTTGATTTTTTAGAGACAGAGTGTTGCTGTGTTGTCCAGGCTGGACTTGAACCCCCATCTCAGCTTCCTGAGTAGCTGGGACTATAGGCGTGTGCCACCTCACCACCTTGTATTAATTTTTTACATATAAACATTAGGCTTGACTTTTAAAAAAAATCTAACCAGTTGATTTTGCATTGGATGTCCAAGGAAACAAAAAGATCTATGTTAATTTCTCCTTAGAATGTAGAAACCCAGATGAACGTTTAGAACAATTTAGAGATAAGAACAGCTTGAGGCAGGAAAGCTGAACAATGCCAGTATCACTTTTTAAAAAAAATCTTCTTCTCCTGCTGGCAGAGAATTTCACAGACTCTTTCACTGGGCTGGAGTGGCAGTGAACTTGTTACTTCTCTGAATTTTGGGAGTTGCCACCTTCTGAAAGCACTTACTCAGCAAAGGGGAAAAAGCTCACGCTGCCCTCCCCCTTCCTCTTTCTGTCCTGTGCTCCTCCTCTCTCCCTTCTTTCTCTCCTTCTTCCACTTTCCCGTGTATGTGTTTGACTCAAAAAAAATGTCCCTCGGCACGCTTCCTCCCTTTTTGGCAGCCTAATGCTCTCCCGGTCAGACCTGAAAGCCTGTAGATCTTGTGTCGGCAGCAGCCGCCCTCCACAACAGGGAAACAGCTTCCTTAAGGAAGAAGAAAACAGAGGTAACAGAGGTGGAATGGTCTTTCTAAAATCCTGAAGTACAACAGAAGTGATTTAGTAATTTTTAAAAGGAGAAAAAATAATACAAGTATAGAATCACTGTGTTAAATGCCAAGACAGGATAGGACTTTCAAAATTAAAATAATCGTTACTCAGTTTTGTGCCACCATTTGCGGATGTTTAGTAATCCTTAGGGTTTTAGTGGATAGTGTATAGACAGGACCCACCAATGAAATAAATCAGTTGTTGGGCACATCATCTCATCAAAGGCAAAGATTAAAATTGATGTGAAAAATAAAACCAACATCCCCGTTCTTTATTTCCCGTTTGGAGACGTGTGACTCTTTCTGTCTGCTGCTTTCTGAAGTCAAATATTGCCAATTATAACAAATAAATTTCATTGTCCCAAGGCAACATGTGGTCTAAAGAGAGGATTTCATTCCTGTTCTTACCAAACTGATCTCTGTCCACAGAGGACGGGAAGCCCAGGCACAGTGCCAGCGTGGCTCCATGAGGGCATGGAGGTGGCTGGCTGGGTGTTGAAGGAGGCTGTGTTGGCATTTTTCCAAATTTTTTCTTTTTCTTTTTTTCTTTTCTTTCACTTTTGTTTTCTTTCACTTTTCTTTTCATAGATATGAAGTCTCACTATGTTGCCCAGGCTGGTCTCAAAATCCTGGCCTCAAGCAGTCCTCCCGCCTCAGCCTCCCAAAGTGCTGGAATTACAGGCGTGAGCCACTACGTCTGGCTCAAATCCTTTTGGTGGTGACAGATGATGTGTGGGGTGTCCTGTTGACACTGTGAAGTTCAGAATGCTCTGCATCTGTAGATGGATTGCAGGGGTGGGGAGTGGACGAGGTGAAAGGCCCAGGAAAGGGGCTTGTGTTCCTAGAGTAGCATCCGGGTGACCTGGGGGGAGCACAGCGTGCTTCCAGTGCTGGAGCATGGCAAGGAATGGCTAAGGGGAGCCATAGAGTTGTCCCGTGTACAGTTTATGTGGAATTTCTGTGACTCCTTCCTTAACAGGTTGAGAGAGGCCACTTTTGGTGACTGACACCCTGCCTCCCAGGGGTCATGACTCACCTTGCTGGTGAGATAGCTCAGCCCTGCCTGGCTGATAAGGACTTGTCATTCTCACTGTCTCCCCAGTTCCTCTTCCTTCCTCCAGGTTTCACTTGGTTAATAAATAAGCTGAGTCATGAGACTAAAGTAAATTCTTTTATCAAATGGAAACCACTTCAAAAACATCGGCAGAGAGACATTTAATGAAAATGTAAACATCCAGCACAGCCTCTCCTATATTAGATTATAAACAGACTTTAAGCTTTGCAACTATTGAAACCTTTAAATCTTAAAACATGTTCTACTCTGGCAGGCTTTTAGCATACATGGTTATGGGAAGTGGAAAAGTGGATGGTGCCACTTACGCTTCACCAGAGTGTCACTAATCTCGTGGCAGATTTAATGCTTCATAAACAGCTCAACAAGTTGCCAAGGTTACCTAGTCCAAAAGTGTCGTCTTGGTGCTGGTGGTGTATACGTGTATTTGGTGTATATTCGTACCTGGTGTCCAGAGTTCCTGAGAACTGGTCCAGACGAAAGGACCCTACTAATCTGACTGTAGACTCAGACACTACCTCCATCCAATGGCTCAGTTACACACAGGCTCGGAATAGGTCGTGTCCTCAAAGCTCTTTTGTTGATTAACCTTTTAGAACACAAAGCGCATTGTTGAATAGAAATGCTGTTTTGAATGGTGGGTGTCAGTGAGCTGTGGTGTTTCAGTCTTCAGGTCAGGGCCCGTTAGTGGGTCAGGAAATCAATGCCGGTTGATAGCAGCATAAAAAAAAGAAGGGAGAAAGATGAACAGAACACATCAGAGTGGGTTTTCTGTAGTGGCGGTAGGGGGTGTTTGGTGATACTGTTGTGATTTAAAACCCATTGCAAGCTACAAGCTGCCGTTGAAGCGGGAAAGGCACTCAGGTAGGGGAAGTGGTGTCAGCCATGGGTTAAGTACTGGCCATTTCCCACAGTCTAGCACTGTGACATCAGGCAAGTTACTGAACCTGTCTGAGATTCCGTATTCAAAATAGGCCGTTTTACAGAGGGTAGGATTAGAGATAGCAAAGAATAGATTAAGATTAATATCTTAGGACAGTGTAGGATTTAGAATAATATATTAGGATTAGAGGTAATGTAGCACCTGGTGCTTGGTAATCTCTCTATAAAACCATGATTATTATCTGTTTGTACTTCTTTATGATATGCATATAAGCAGACCTTGAAGATATAAAATAGCATAACTAAAACATGTACTATTTAGTCTTCCTTGGAGTGGAATTTATTCAGTGTTCTTGACATTTAGGATCTGCCATTTCACATGATCTAGGAGATCTTTGATTTTACCTTAAATTATTCTTGTGTGGTTGAGACATCAATCTTAATTTTCTCCCATGAAGTGTGAAGAATCTTGTAAATTGCTTAGGCCTTTCAGCTGTCTGTCAGCTTCCTCAAGACTGTTAAGTACGGAATTGCTTCCCAACTCCTATTTTAAGTTGTGTGTTCATCTTTAAAAAAAAAAAAAAAAAAAAAAAAGAAGGTATTCTTCTTTTTAAAAAAAATAACAATTCAAAACTTTTTTCTGAGCTCCATCCGCTCCTACTTGACTCCACCATAAATTCCTGCTTACCTTCTGCCTGTCACTACCCCACCTTTCAAGGAGCTATGTCAGCACTTGTGTAAACCCTTTTTTGTTTGGCTGGGTTTGAGGGCAGCTGCTTTGTTGGCTGCTTTGAGGGGTAGGCACGGCGTCAGAGTCAGGGAGCTCGGGCGTCCAGTCCCGGCACTGCCAGTTAGCAGTCAGGGCCTTCAGCAGGTTACGCAGCCTCCCCAACCTCCGTTTTCTCCTGTGTAAAAGCTCAGTTGTTACCGATACTGTTAATACCTTGTCAGGACGTTTTGAGGAGAAAAAGCTTCGGGCAGTTTGGTGGCACTCAACTCAATCGAAGGTGACTGTCTCTGGCACAAAAACCTGTGGATCCCTTCCATCTTTTCATGACCCTGACTGGCCTTCTCTCCCGACGCTTTCCTTCCTGTTAGGAATTCACGTGGTCTGCAGCCCGCACCATGTCGGGGTCCTCACTCTGCTCTACCTGTGGTCCCCACACCACTGAGCTTATTCTTACCCAGGGCCCCCATGACCTCCCGCCACACCCCAGCAGACAGCCTTCTCACCCAGCCCATCACTCAGCACTGCAGTGTGCTCTCAAATGCTTGGGCATCGTACTTGCCATATTTGTCCCCTTCCCCTTCAGCCCATAACTTCCCGGGCTCCCGTGCCTGCTCTCCTGTCCACAGAATGACTAAAGGTGGGTGTTCCTCAGAGTTCACTCTGGAGAATTCTTAATCTGTGCCTTCTCCATTAGCGATTCCGTCCTGTCTCAGGGCTCAGGCTTGCCTTTGTGCTGGGGATTCTGAAATCGAATCTCCCTGCCTGTCCCACGTTTCCCAGGTACCTCAGAGCCGCCATCTACCTCATCCCTGTACTCTCTCTCCTGCTGTCTGGTCCCTAAACAGTACAACCATGCACGGCCCAGGCTGGGACTCCAAGGACTGGCCCTTTATTCTGTCTTTTTCTCTGTATCCCCACCTCCTCCATCCTAACTAGCTGCCATCCTTTCTCTCCCTGTTTGTTACACTGGCTTCCTACCGATCTCCCCAAATCGCAGTCAGGACGGGGAGATCTGATCACAAGCTCCTCCCGAGCAAACCGTCAGTGGCTCCGACTGCACTTAGCAGGGTGCATCTGCCCATCGTCACTCCAGCGTCCCTGCCAGATGTCGCTGTTCTGGTCTTTCAGTCCTCAGTCCAGACTGTTGCCTCACTCCAAGACTGGTCACTTCATATTCCTTCTGCCTGGAACGCACCTTGATATTTTCTACACTGTCTGCTCTCCCAGCCCTCAAGTCTCAGGAAAGGCCTGAATGCCATTTTCGTGGAGAAACTGTCCCAGTGCTCTAGGCTTGATCATGTCCCCTTGGAAAACCCCAGAGCACAACTCCTTTTCTAACCCTCAGGGCAGGTGTGGTCATCCATGCTCTCTCTCTCCCCCATGAGTACTAGAGCTGTGTCTCTCTGATTCACTTGTAGCCTCAGTTGTCCAGTTTTAGCAGATGGCTTGCTTGTTCACAAATAAATGAATAGATGAATAAATGAACAAGGGAGAATTAAATATACAGTTGTCCTTTGGTGTCTGCAGGTGATTGGTTCCAGGACCCTCCACACGTGCCCAGATCTGTATTTAGTCAAGTGCCACCGTCTGCCCTGTACACCTGCGTGTAGGGAAAGTCAGCCCTCCGCATACGCAGGCTTCGCATCCCCTGAATACTGTGTTTTCAATCTGCATTTAGTTGGAAAAAAATCCGCATATGACTGAACCCAGCTTGTTCAGGGGTCAACTGCATGTGTTTCTAAAGCAGCTAGCATAATTCTTGACATACAGAAAATACTTAATAAATGGTGCCTTTAATAATTTTTCATTGACTTTTCAGCCTATAACCATGAAAAAAGAAAAACACCAGGCTGGTTAATCGAAGCAGTGTTCCTTAGTGACATCATTCATTAAATGCCCAAGCAGCTGGCGTGGGCCGTGGGAACTTACAGCCTAGACAGCAGGTAGACCTCCCAGTCAGCCTTTAATATCCCGTATTTACTGTCTCCTTTTCTGCCACCCCTACTCATGTTAGAGTCATCGTTTCCTGCCTGGATTCCTGCCTAGCTGGGGTTCCTCTGCAGTCTTTTCCTTTCCTCACTCCTCCTCTAGATCGTGGGCTGCTCAAGGGCAGGGAAATGTCTCTTCCCCTCTGCCGCACCCCAGCACCCAGCACTGTGCCCGGTGCCAGTGTTCAGGAATGAATGAATGACATGAATGTTTCAAAAGCAGACTGGAGTGGTGTCAGGAGAGTTTGTGAAAACCAATTAACTAATTTTGGTCTGGGTAAAATTTTGAAAATTTACAATTCAGACCTTTTGATTTTATACTTGTCAAGATTGCTGGATTACACACCAATTCTAAATGATAGGGCTGTTCCATGAGCTATTACAGACACAAGGGGCCTCGGGCCACCCTAACTTTTGTCACACCATGGCATGATGAGTTTGATGAGTGACGGCTCATTTGCATCTGTGTCACTGTGGAATGTCATATATTGGCTTGGGCACAGTTCTTTTTGTCTCAACTGTATGTTTTGTGATTTAATAGCAGTAACCTCGTCCATTAAGCACCTACTATGTGTCTGTGCTAAAAGCTTCATATATATACTTCTCCCCCAACAGCTTGGTAAGGTAGGTAGAGGTGCCCATTTTTTGGATAAAGAAACAGGAGTCTGGTGAGGCAGGTTACTCACTCAGGCAAATTAAGATTTGGGCAGAATTCAAAACCAGGCCTGTGCAGCCTCAGAGCCTGTGGTGTTCCCATGTGACTTTGCTGCCTCCCTTTGGGTAGGTTTTAAGTAATGGAACCTTACCATTATCTTCCTGTTTGGTTTGTAAAGAGTTTTCTTTGCCATTTCCTTGGGCTTAATTGGAGAGCTGTGAGGTGTGGGAACAGTGGCCAGCAGGAATGCCAGTCTTTCTTTTTTGAGGGGGTGACGTGGCAAGAGCGCCGAGTTGGGGGCGGCAAAGCCAGGGTCACACCTCTGCCCTGTCCTGCAGGGTCACACCTCTGCCCTATGCTGCCACGTCCTAGCCGGGTGCCAGTGGAACGTTCTCTCCACCTTATCAGTGAAGCAGAAGTAGCACTGTCCGCCTTCACAGCTGTAGGGTCTGTGGCACTTGTCTGTAAGCGCTTAGCTGCTCTTGCTGGCGCGCTTTGCACTCTGCGCTCTGTGAGCACAGTCCTCTGCGAGCCTCCTGCGTGTCAGGCTATTATTAAGGGCCCTGTATGGTACACCAACAAGTTTGGACTTTCTCTTGAAGACTCTCGGAGTCTGACAGAAGAGGATGGATCGTGTCAGCAGGGAAAGGATAGACTAGAGAGGGTAAAAAACAGGGCTGTCATTTTCTGACCTGGCCTGTCCTTTTGTACCTCTTGGGAACATAAGAAATATCTGCATTTTACCAAGTTTCTTTTTAAATCACAGATTCCTACACGCAGCTTAGCATCTGCCTAGGCCCTTGGATAGGTCGAAGGGAAAGGCATGCAAGGTTTTTTTGAATACAGGAAAATGTTCCTAGTGACCCTTAGGGTTGGGTGTTTTTGTTTTGATTTGTTTTTAACTCCTTCCTTCAAAGATTTTTAAAATTTGTTCTCCTGCAGAATTCATGATGAAACCCTCCGTTCTATATCTGCTAAAATTGGAAAGGTGATCAATCTGT
The DNA here is from genome assembly GCA_963574885.1 of Lepilemur ruficaudatus. Lineage (NCBI taxonomy): Eukaryota > Metazoa > Chordata > Mammalia > Primates > Lepilemuridae > Lepilemur > Lepilemur ruficaudatus. The sequence goes on from CAUYRT010008116.1 coordinate 53,843, forward strand.
CGTAAACCCAAATCTGATCAAAACAATGTGGAATGCGAGCAAACTTTTGTATCCAATATATTCATATTTAAATAAGCAAATACACACCAAGCAACATTCGATGTCATCCAGGCATGGGGTGACAACCCAGAGTGACAGTGTGGTAGTTCAGGGCCCTGCACTGGCGGAAGGGAGTAAGGACAGGTTGTCTTAAAGGGCATCAGAAATGGCACCGTTGACATTAAAGCTCTCAGTGGCGTTAGCGGAGTAGGGTTTGGGTCTGTGAAATAGGCAGAAGTTGCTCTTGGCACACGTCACTTCTGGTGGGGAGGGAACACTCTGGGTTATCAAACAGAGACTCCTCCTGGTGTTTACACAAAGGTTTGTGGGGAGACTCTCTGGTTTTCTTGCAGACAGATGTATGCCTGTGTTAATCCAAATGACACAAACCGGGATCCTTCCAGTGCACGTGGTGTCATGGAAAGAATGTAGACTTTGGTTTGGGTCCCAGCCTAAACCCTTGTAATCTTTGGGACCTTGGGCTAGTCACTTCTGATTCTGTTTCCTTATCTATAAAGTCACGATAATACTTACAGGATTTTCTCTGCCTGACATAGAGTAAATATACAATAAATACTTCTCTTTCTTATAACCATTGGATTAATGGGAATATAGGCAGTTCCTTTAGACACCGGGAACGCGATGTTTGCTGAGGATAGCCATTGCAGAAAATGCAGGACTAATAGTGCGTAACTGCTTCAGCAGTTTCCTAATGTCCCCCACCCCTACCCTCAACAGTTGCTGCAACAAAAATGCCTTTAGCTGCCTGAGTAAGGCTTGAGAGGTCTGGCATCTCAGCAGCAGTGCTTATTTGCACTACATGTAACATGCAGGGGGCCCTACTTCCCTATGTCTGCAAACATTGAAACAAGAGTAAACTTTTGGCTGGTCTTAGGAGACCCTCTCACTTAGACTGTGTTGGAAATGGCTGTTAGCGTGCGACAGTGTAAACAGCAGAATACCTAGGTGTTTTGCTTGTTTAAAATGCAATGAATATCTGTGAAACCACCACTCAACCAGAGAACTAAAACATGACTGATAAATCACATCTACCTCTTGTTCTTCTTCCCATCCTTCTCACTCCCTGCTGGAACAGCCACTCTCCTGGAATCTGTGCTGCTCATTTTGTTGCTTTTTTGTGCGTGTTCTTTCTCATACACACGCTTCTGTGAAATGACTGTGCATGATTTTCCATGTCTTTTGCCCGTTTTTCTGTTGCTTCCTTACTGATTTGTAGGCGTTTTTATGTATCCTGCTGCTAATCCTGTCAGTTGTATGCCTCACAAATATCTTTCCCTAGTTTATAGATTGTACGCTGTTTAAAGTGTCTTCTGATGGCCAACAGTTTTTATATTAACCGTAGCCAAATTTACGGACTTTTTTTTTATGGTTAACCTTTTTTGTGTCTTCATAAATTCTTCCCTACTTCAAGCTCAGAAAGATAGTCACTTACATTTTCTTTTCAAGTTCTCAGAGTTCGCTTTTGACATTTAAGTTCTTCATCCATCTGGAGTGGATTTTTCGGCATGGTGTAAGAATCCGATTTCATTTTTTTTTCCTATGGATAAACAATTTTTCCAGCTTTTCCTTTTCCAGGCTGCTCTGTCAAAAATCAGAATTTCACAGATGCATAAGTCTTTTTCTAGACTCTTACTTCTGTATCACTGGTCAGTTTGTCCCTGCGCCCATTCCTGCACCGTCTTAATTCCTTTAGCTTTCCAGTAAGCTTTCTGAGCTTGCAAGGCAATAATAGCCTTCCTGTTCTTCAGAAACCTCTCGGCTATTGTTGGCCCTTGTGTTATTCCATTTAAATTTTAGACTCTATCTTTCATATTCCACAGAATAATTGAAGAGTAATTTATATACAATAAAACAACCGTCTTTGGTGGGCAATTCTGTTTTAACACATGCATACAATCATGTAGCCATCACCAAAATTAAGATACAGGACAGTTCTATCAGCCCCCACACTCCCTCATCCTCTTTGTAGTCAACTTCCTCCCCCAGTGCCAGCTCAGCTCCAGTCTCTCATGACCACTGTTGCTTTGTGAGATACTTTTCTTAATTTTTAGTTTTAGTTTTTTCAGTGTTTATTTAAAATGTTGGAATTTTTTCCTGGAGTTGCATTAAATCTATAGATCAATTTAGGAGGGAATCTATATCTTATGTTAAGTCTTCCTGCTCATAAACCTAATGCATCTATCCACTTAGGTCAAGAAATTTTGTTTGCCGATAATGGAAAGTTCTCAAAAAATGTCTAAACATTTGAAGTGACTCTCTAAAATACCTAATACAGGAAATATCTTATAATTGTCAACCTAAATAAATTGCATTTAAATACACAACATACATGTGGCACTATTACATTGTAAAATATGTGTGTATGTGTATATATATAATACGTATGTCACGTCTTGGTTCCAAACCAGCTTTGTTGCTTACCTACCTGCAAGACTTCAGCCAAGCTATTTAGCTTCTCTGATGCTCAGTCTTTTTATCGGTATGGTGACTAGACCATCCCTTCCTCATGGGGTTGTAGTGAAGATTAAATGCTGTAATCTGTGCAAACTGTCAAGGGACAGTGCTAGGCACGATCAGGCAGTGAGTGGATGAGACTATTATGTGAAGGGAACTGGTCTCACTCACCTCCAGGGAAACAGGGAGGACTCTGAACGTGTTTGGTTCCCCAGTGGCTTTGACAAAGTGGCAGGACCAATAGATTGCCTTGAATCATTTCCCTGACAAATTTGGAAAAGGTTAGTGTTACCCAGCAGCCTGCTACATGCTGCTTCTGACAGGCGAGCTGGAATCACACAGTTGACAGCCAATTCATTCTGCTGATTCATCCATTAGAGGCGTGGCTTTGAGCCAGAGCTTGGCTTCTAGATTAAAGGCGGAGAGCTGCAAAGCTGCTGGGACTCAAAGGAATGCTGGTAAATTATTGCCACGTGAAGGCCGGCAGTGAAAAGTGGACTGTTATTTGTTTTCCCTTTCAAGCAAGCCTTACTCCAAATGTGCTCAGATAAATTCCCTCGCCATGGTCAGAGAGTTGTTTGTAATATTTGTCCATCATCTGGGAGCTAAATTAATGGAAACAATCAGACACCATTAAACAGACCGTCTTAGCTTCTTTATGACCCTGTCGTCACCTTTGCTTTCATGGGGAATATTCACCCAAGCCTCCTCTTTCACTTGGTAATACAAATTAAACTTGAGAGTGAGATTATTGCAGGTGACTCTCTTTTGGGCATGCTTGCAAAGTAAACCTTCCAGATTAAAGAATGAAATTTACAGAGGAAAATGCAGAAGGTGCTCAATTGCCAACAGTTGGTATAGAGAAACAATGGCAGAACCTCTGAGTTCTCATTGTGTAATCACATTGATAGATTCATGTGTTTCAGTAGAGAGTCTCAAGCTTACAGGGAAATCACCTCTGCATAAAAGTGGTATGTGACAGGGTGAGCTTCAAGAGGATGGGGATTGTGTCTTGTTTTACCAAATGCCCAGCATAGGCTCTGGGACAAAGACAGTAAGCAGTTGCTGGATGGAGGAATGGATGGATGATATTTGTTGGATATAAGTTGTTGGGAGACTGGATAAATGAGTCAAAAAATCAGAAATGTGACACATGGAAAGTAGGAAAGGTAACTGTTCCAAGGAATAAAATTTTAAAGAAAGGATCCTATTTCTGTGATTCTCTGATATGAGTAACTGTTCAATAGCACATCCCAAGAACTGGCTGCTTTCATGGTTTATCTCCTTGGGAGTGAGTCAGAGCATGCTGTTTTGAGCTCACGTTTCAGTAACTCACTCTACTTCTTTGGGAGACTGTTCTCTAATACTTTGAGGGTCTTTCCTCCCTCTTTTTCTCTTTAATTCAAGAGTGAACATTTGAAAGTACAGCAAACTTCTTGTTAACAATTTATGTTTTCTAAAGAAATAGAAGTGTTTTCTGTTTATCAGATGACTAAATATTTAGGGCACAACATTCTAAACCATTGCTGTGCTGAGAAGTTTTAGTCAAATCTGGTCTACATGAAGATTAACAAGCATCTGGGGTTGGGTGTGTGGAACACTCCTCTGATACAATTGTCTTTCCCTCTGACTTGAGGTCCCTGATGTACCAGAGTCCCTTGTCCGGTTCTGACGTGCTCAAAGCCTGCATGCCCGTCACCACTTGCTGCACTCCGTCATGCATTCATTCACATAATTTTATTTAGTACCCAGCACTTTTCTAGGGGCGGGTGTATAGTTTATGTTTCTGACGTCCTGGTGCTTTTGCAGCTATACAGGTACCAAGACTGCCCCACCAGCATGGCCAAACTCTTACTGTCTCGCCGCCAGTGTGGGTACTAACTGTTGGCAGTGATAGTGGGCTAGGAGAGCATACGCCCAAATCGCATAAGCCAGCACCAGCGGACGGGCAACCACCCAACAGGCCTTCCTGTGGTCCTCCCTCCCACGCTACCAGCATGTTCCATCCACTAGCCTCAGAGGAGGAGGCAGCATGGAATTAGAACAAAATTGACCCTGCCTTAGTCTGAAGCATTAACACCAAGGAGGGAATAAGCTCTAGCTCTCAAGTACTCCTGCCAGCCAGAGGCACATGACAGAGAATTAGCAGTCTTTCACAGCGGAAGGAGAAGAGGCATGTCTCAAGTATCGTGGAGCTGTCTTAAATCTGCAGCATCCAAAGTGAGGAGCAGAGCAACAAGGAAGGCCCTGCCATTCACCCTGGTGTGGCCCACGGTAAATGCCTGGCCTCTGTGACCCTGCTTTATCGTCAGTAAAGACATTCCCTCCCTTGCAAGTATCTTGTGAAAATTAGACATAAAGTATTAGGCACAGATTCACTGGAGACCGTCAGTACTTGACACTGTGATCACCATCACTGTCCATATTGCTTTTGTTATTTTTAACTAAATAGTGAAAGCTTCCAGTTTTCCTTTACTAGCTTTGTTTATGCTCATTTCTTACACCGAAAATGAATAATTTTCAAGCAGTAATATTAGCTGCAAATACTTTGGAAATTCGTATATTACTTACATCGTTACAGTTCTTTACAGTTTACAAAGCACTTTCACGCTGAAAGGGAGCTTAGGGAATAGTGGCTCTCTCTTTTCTCCACATGAGGGAATTCAAACTTGGAGAGTTGATGGGACGTGCCCAGGGTCACCTGTCTTCTAAGTCAGAGATCCCCAACCTTTTTTGCACCAGGGACTAGTTTCATGGAAGACAATTTTTCCATGGACCAGCTAGGGGGAGAGGGGCGGGGTGGAGCTCAGCCAGTGATGCGGGCAGTGGGGAGCGGCTGTAAATACAGATGAAGCCATATGGAAGCTATGGAATGGGGGTGGGGCTCCGTGGCTCAGTCCCTAACAGACCACAGACTGCAGTTCTAAGTGACAGAGCCAGGGTCAAGCTTAGACCTGAACCCAGGGCTCCTCTGACTACTTGGGCCACCTTTCAAAAGTGACATCTTTGGGGCTCGGCCAGACCTTCATAGGGACTTGTTTCTTTTCCTTGTAGCTGTCAATACCAGCAAATATGCAGAAAGCTATCGGATCCAGACCTATGCCCAGTATGTGGGGAAAAAGCAGGAAGAGAAGCAGATCAAGAGAAAGTGGACAGAAGATGGTTGGAAGGAGGCTGACAGGAAGCGGTCGAACACCGAGTGCGTGTCCTACACGCTCCAGAATCACTATTACCGCACCAATAGGTAAGAGTTCTTGGCTGTTGGTTTACAGGGGCAGAGTTCTAGCAATCTCTGTTCTTGTTGCTTCTGAAAGGATTGTAAGTAATAAATCTGACTTTTAAGATTGTTTTCCTAACTTTTCACATTGTGTCTGAAGTGACTACTACCTTAATTCCTGTGTTTTCAAGAATGCTTTATAGAACACAGCTATTTCGATTAACCGTCACAAAACCCCCTTGGTGCAGACAGGGTATGTCTTGCTCCCACCTCAGGGGTGAAGAGATGGAGGCTCTGTGGCTCGTCCACCAGTTCAGTGGGGGAACCAGGATCAGAGCTGAACTTGTCTGCCTCTGATCCCTCCTCCTCTCAGCCCGCTGTGTCGCCTCTGCCTGCTCTTCTGCAGGCGTTGCAGATCCCGCGTGGATGCTGAGCCACATGTCTGCTGTAGAATGAGCACTCGGCACACCCTTCTGTGATCACCCATAACCCCACCTACAGCAGGCAAATGCTGGCAACATTTGGTACCTTTGTGAAACTACAGAACGCAGGTATAGACACTAGCAAAAAATTTATATAAAGTTGAGAAAACTATGAATTAACAAACGAAAAAGTTAGCCATAATCCCAACACCCAGAAGTAATTACTCTTAGTATTTTGGATTGCCCTCCATACTTTGAAATGATTTTTTAGGGACTTTAAAAATTAAGGTGTAATTAAGATACAGTAAAATGCACAAATCTTAAATGTTCAGTTCAAAGAGTTTTAACAGTTGTATATACTCATATAACCACCCACCCAAAGCAAGATACAGAACATTTCTGTTTCCCTTAAGTTTCCTTGTTCCACTTTTCAAGCAATCCCAAATTCCCACTACCCTAAGCAACCATCTTTAAATTTATACTACTATAGATTAATTTACCTATTCCGAATCATGTGGTATTTTGTTTGGCTTTTTTCACTTAACATGTTTTGAAATTCATCCTTGCTATTATTTGTTTCAATACTTATTTCTTTGTTCTTGATTAGTAGTTCATTAAATGAATTTATTTTACCCATTTTCTTGATGGTGGACATTTGGATTGCTTCTAGTTTGGGGCAACATAGTGAGACATCATCTCTAAAAGAAAATTTAAAAATTAGCTTGGTGCTGTGGCATGCACCTGTAGTCTCAGCTACTCAGGAGGCTGAGGTGGTAGAATTATTTTAGCCCAGAGGTTCGAGGTTACAGTGAGCTGTGATCGCGTCACTGCACTCCAGCCTGGGTGACAGAGTGAAACACTGTCTCTTAAAAAAATGAATAAACAAATAAGGTCACTATGAATGTTTCAGTAAAAAAAAAAAAAAATCTGTCAGCATATATTTTCATTTCTCTTGAAGAAATACCTAGGAGTAGAATTGTTGATTTTTAGGATAGGTGTGCATTAAACTTTGTAAGAACAATGAAACAGTTCTCCAAAGTGGATATACCATGTTATAGTCCACCCTACTGTGTGAGTTCCAGTTGCTCCACATTCTTATTAGCATTTAGTGCTGTCAGTCTTTTGATTTTAGCCATTCTAGAGGATATGAGATGGTATTGCATTGTGGTTTTAATTTGTATTTCTCTCATGACTAATGATAATCACTACTTTTTTATGTTCTTATTTGCCGTGAGGTAGCTTTTTTAGTCTCTTGTTCTTTTTTAAATTGGATTGCCTTTTTACTATTGATTTATAGAAGCTCTTTTATGTATTCTGGATATACAGCCTTAGTCAGATACATGTGCTGCACATAAATGTTTTCGATTCTGTGGTTTGCCTATTCATTTTCTTAGTTATGTTTTTTAATGAGCCAGATATTTTTAATTTTGATGAAATCCTGTTTATTAATTTTTTTTCTTTCATGGTTAGTGGATTTTTTTCCCAAAAAAATCTTTGTCTACCCTAAGGTTGCAATGATTTTCTCATATGGTTTCTTGTAGAATGTTTGTAGTTTTAGCTTTTACATTTAATTTAGGTTGTGATCCATTTCAAATTAATTTTGTGTATGGAGTGAGACACAGAGGTCAGGGTTTAGTTTTTCCATATTGCCATCTGGTTGTTCCACCAACTTTCATTTAAAGGATTTTCTTCCCTCGTTGGATTGATTCACCACTTTTGTCAGGAATAAATTGACCGTGTATGTCTAGGTCTTTTTCTGGACTCTTATTCCAGTCATTTGTGTGTCTTTTGCCAGTACCACACGATCTTATTACTGTGGGTTTATCTTAAGTCTTGAAATCAGATGGCATACCCCTTCTAATGTTGTTCTTTTTCAGATTGTTTTGGACATTCTTTTGTAGTCTATGTAAATTTTAGAACAATCTTGTCCATTTCTTCAATAAGCCTGTATTTTAGTTTTTACTGTCGAAATTTTTATATCTCTTATGTTAGTTTTCTTCCTAAATATTTTATATTTTGATACTATCATAAATGAAATTATTTCTTAACTTTAATTTTCAAATTGTTTGTTTCTTCTGTATAGAAATATATTGTTATATATTTACTTTATATCTTGCAACCTTTTTAAATTCACTTATTGTGATATTCCATAGAATTTTCTGTGTGCACAATCATGTTGTATGCTGTTAACAGTTTACTTCTCTTCCAATCTTTGTCTTTTTCTTAATTTTTAATTTTTATGTATTTATTTATTTTAGATGGGGTCTTGCTCTGTCACCTGGGTTAGAATGCTGTCTAGCAGTGGTGTTATCATAGCTCAGTGCAACCTCAAACTCCTGGGCTCAAGCAGTCTTCCTGGCTCAGCCTCCCAACCTACAGATCCGTACTCAGCCTACAGACCCGTACTGCCACGCCTGACTAATTTTTAAATTTTTTATAGAGAGGGTGTCTTGCCAGGTTGCGCAGGCTGGCCTTAAAACTCCTGGCCTCAAGCCACCCTCCCACCTGGGCCTCCCAAAGTGCTTGGGATTATAGGCATGAGCTACCATGCCCGGCGTTTATGTCTGTTATTTCTGTTGCTTGCCTCATTGCAGTGACTAGCCCCTCTCGCATATTGTTAAATAGAAGTGGAGAGAGTGGATATCCTTGCCTTGTTTCTACTATTAGGGAGGGGAAGTTCAGTGTTTTCCCCATTAAGTATGATTTTAGATGGTTCATACAAGTTATTTTGAGATTGAGAAAGTTCCCTTTCATGTCTACTTTGCTAAGAGTTTAACTCATGGATGGATGTTGAATCTTTTCAGATGTTCTTTCTGTGTCTTTTAAATGTATCAATGGTCTTTGTCCTTTATTTTGTTAATATTTTGAATTAAACTGATTGGTTTTTGAAAGTTTAATCATATTTACATGCCTAGGAGAAATCCCACTTGGTCATGAAGTGTTGTTATCCTTTTAACATTTTGCTGGATTTGATTGCTAATCTTATGTTAAGTATTTTGGCATCTTTGTTCATGAGGAGTATTAGATTGTAATTTCCTTTTATATCTTTGTCAAGTTTTGGTATCAGGGTGATGCTGATCTCATAAATCTTGTTAGGATTATTTCCTCTTCTGTTATTTTCTGATACAATATATGTAGAATTTTTCTTAAATTTTTGGTAGAATTTACCAGTGAAGCGTCTGAGCATGGAGTTTCTTTGTGGAATGGTTTTTGATTATGAACTCAATTTTTTAAATAGATATGAAACTATTTAGATTTTCTATTTCTTCTTGTATAAGTTTAAGTAATTTGTATATTTTAAGGAATATTCCATTTCAATTTAAGGTGAATGAGCATAAAATTATTTGGTCACAATATTTCCTTATAATTTTAATATTTGTAGGCTGTATAATGTCCTTTTTAAAATTTGTGATATTAGTAATTTGAGAATAGTAATTCTCTTTTTTCCCTCCTAGATGTTCATTTATTTTACTAATCTCAAAAAACCAACTTTTGACTTACTAATTTTTTTTGTGTGTGTCTGTTTTATTTACTTGTACTCTTGTTCTTATTATTTCTCTGCTTATTTTGAGTTCAATTTTCTATTCTTTGTCTAGCTTCTTAAGGTGAGAAGTTAACTCATGTTTTTTATATACTTCTTCTTTTCTAATAAAAGCATCTAAAGCTGTAAATTTCCCTTTAGATCCTGCTTAGCTGTATCCCTCATATATCAATATGTGGTCTTTTCACTGTCATCTATTACAAAATACGATCTCTTGCACTTTCTTCTTTAATCCAGGGCTTATTTTGAACTTCTTTGATAACTACTGACACTTGTCTTTGGCCTGGCATGTGGTCTGTCTTGGTGAATGTCCCATGCACATTTTAAAGAATGAGTCGAATGTTCCATGAATATCATTTTAGGGTTAAATTGGCTCGTGGTGTTGCTCAAATCTTCTGTTTTGTTACTGTATTTTTTTTAATCTACTTGTTCTTTCAACTACTGAGAGGGGTGTTAACATCTCCAACTATGGTTGTAGACTTGTTTGTTTATTTTTTTCTTCTGGTTCTCATTTTAATTTCTAAGAATTCTTGTCTTCACAATGTTCCTTTAAAAGAATACGTACACGTCTTCTTGCCTGGATGCAGAATTCTCTTATATATGTGTAAGAATATTAATTTTACAAGCAGTCCTCTGTGCAGGGTTCCAGTACATACGGATTTCAGTTACCGGGTGAGTCAGATAACACCCGTTCCCCAATCACATGACTCAGATTTCACTGACCACAGTATGCTAAGTGTGAGTGATTGAGGAAAGTGCAAACTGCACCGCTAGCTCTTCAGCGCACACATCACTGTGTAAATAATAGATGCACATCATGTCAGTGACCAGTCCCGTCGCTTCTTTCAGGGTCTGTGACTGGTCACTGCACATCCATTATTCCTTCACTTACAGACAGCAAAGCATTGTCTCCCAGTGATAGAGCCATGCAACATTTTTTTTAAAGGGATAATCAGAAGGAGGGATTGATCAACAAAGATGGAAGTGTGACAAAGAACCAAAAAACAATAACATTAAGTGAAATTCAAATCAAACACAGGGAGAGTTACAGAACAAGAATTAGCTGACCATGGGAATGTTGACACTGTTGCCATTTGAGTTAACGCTGCAGCCAGAGGAACTTAATGAAGGCAACTTACCAGCATAAATGGAAAAAATGGTTGTGATAAAAAGGATGAGATGTCCCAAAGGAAGTAACGCCAGCATAAAATTTCACATTGAAGGAACTCTTGGAGATAATTCACTGCATTGAAAGTGCTTTTGTTCAGTAGGATAACCTGTTGGAAGTTTATCCAAACTTAGGAGTATGAAAGTTCACCAAGGCATAGAAATGATACTCACTCCATATCATAAATTATATGACAGGAAGAAGGAAAGCACTGTTCAAACTACTGGATAAAGTTTTTTTGTTTTTAACAAAGGCCCATACTTTATTCAGATTTTCTTAGTTTTTACCTAATGTCCGTGTTCTGTTTCAGTTCCAGGGTCCCATCTAGGATACTGAGTTACATTTTTGTTGTTATGTCTCCTTAGGCTCCTCTAGACTTGTGTGAAAGTTTTTCAGACTTTCCTTGTTTTTGATAACCTTGATAGTTTTAAGGACTGGTGGTCAACTGTTCTATAGAATGTCCTTCAATTTGAGTTTGTCTAATATTTTCCTAGTGGTTGGTCTACAGTTCTGGGTTTTTGGATGGAAGACCACAGAGGTAAAGTGCCGTTCTCATCAGTTTATATCCAGGGTACATGCTGTCGACGTCACTTCTCACCTTTGATGTTAACCTTCCTCACATGTATGTGGTAGTGTTCCTTAGATTTCTTCATGTAAAGTTACTATTTCCCCCTTCTGTACTGTCCTGTTTGAAAGGAAGTCACTATACACAGCCCACACTTAAGGAGTGGGGGGTTCCGCCTCCTTGGAGGCGGAGTATCAGTGGGAGGTTTGTGTCTTCTCCCCGGTTCATTTATTTATTCAATCATTCATACCACTATATGGACATAAGTTTGTTACAGAGAACTAAAACACCTAATTCTCAATGGTTTCTAGTGTTTTAAATTGCAGTGTACTAAATAAGTCACGATTTTGCCTTTTTTTTTTCCATTTCTCTATTTATTTGTAACCTAGAGTAAGAGAGTTTGTAACATTTTGACAGAAATTTTTAAAGTTCACAAAAATCAATATTTATTGTTAAGATTGCTTTGCACGTTTTCAGCTCATCCAGACGTTTTCCTGGTCCTGCGCTACCTGCAAGGCAAGGACTGGCTGTAGTTTTTAAAGTTCTCTTTAGTTCCCTGATTTGTCTCTGTTTCCTCACAAAAAGTTCCGTTTTCCTGTCTGTATTTTGGTCTGTTTTGGTTTTTGTCTGTCATGTTGGAAGCTTTCTTCAAATATTTGGCTGTTCTTAGCCATCCATTGTTATTTAAGAATGAGCTAAAAATTGATGAGAAGCTCTGAGTGTGGAGGCAGATCTTTCTGATGGTTTTTCTGAGTAGGGTGATGAGGTGAGAAGTTAGCTTTGTAATTATGTCTTTTCTCGGAGGCTTCTTCAGTTTCTTTATTATGCTTTTTATGTCTGCGTAAGAATTCTCTGCCTAAACTAAGGTCACAAAGATGTTCCCATATTTTTTTCTATCAGTGTTATAGTTTTCAGCTTTATGTTTAGGTGTATGATCAAGTTAATTTTTATATATGGTATGAGACATGGGTACAAATTCATTTTTTCCATATAAATGTCCAGTTCACCATTTTTTGAAAAGACAGTCCTTTCTCTATTCCGTTATCTTGACTCCTTTGTCAAAAATTATTTCGTTATATATGTGGGTCTATTTCTGGACTATATTCCATTGATCTAGAGTCAGTCAGTTTATACAAAAAGCTTTCTAGCTCTTTGATTGAGATTGTGTTGAATCTGTAGATCATTTTGGGGAGAACTAACATCTTAACTACATTGAGTCTTCCAACCCATGAACATAGTATACCTTTTTATTTAGGCTGTTTAAAATTTCTCTCCTCAGTATATTATAGTTTTCAGCACACAGATTTCACATGTGCTTTATTGGTGTTGTCTCAGAGTATTTTGCTCTTACAGGAGCTTTAGATGCTGTTGTAAGTCATGTATTTTTAAAGTTTGATTTCCAGTCATTCATTGCTGATATAAAGAAATACAGCTGATTTTTGTATTTGACCTTGTATCCTTGGACCCTACTAAATTCACTTATCATTTCTAATAACTTCTTGTAGATTATTTGGTATTTTTTGTTTAGACAATCATATTTACAAATAAGGGCAATTGTATTTCTCCCTCCATAGTGGACCATGTGAATTTTATTTCTTTCTCTTGCCTTACTGCACTGGTTAGGGCCTCTAATTGTTGAATGAAAGTTGTGAGAGCTGACATCTTTATATTATTCCTGATTTTAGGGAGAAACCTTTCAGTCTTTCAACATTAAGTGTGGTATTAGCTGTAAGGATACAGTTCTTTTAGAGACTGATTTTCTGTTTGCAACTTGGGGGATATAAGCCTGAGTGCTGGTGCTCTGGGTACAGACTGGCAGAAGGAAGCTGGAGGCCTCACTTTCCGTATGTAGGGGACGGCTACTTGTCCCCCTTATTCAGTTCATAAGGCCCCATTACCACTCCCTACCACTATACCTGGTGCCTTTGGGTCCTCAGCCTCTGTGAGAGAGTCACCGTCTGCAGAGACTAAACCTCCTGTCCAGCTCCTGCTGGCCTAGGGGAATGCAGTCCCCTGGCTTCCCAGGGATGGGGGTGGGCATTCTAGTACAGCCTTTACTCCTGTGGACATGGCCCTAGCCCTTATCATACGTTTGTTTTAGGACCTGATTTTTGTTGAGACTGTGCAGGACTCTGTTGGGTGAATCAGCCTTTTGTAGAACCCTTAGATATCTGTTTCCTCCTCTATGCACAGTTGTTCAGCACTCTTCTCCCTACTTGCCTCAGAGTGTCTGCAAGGTGAGCTGATACCCCATTCTCTGCTGCTGGCTCGCCTGTTCTCTTTGCTCTGGTAGGTGTTAGCCTCTCTCTGCAGATAAATAGATGTGTTCAATCTCTCATGTTTAACTTCCTGGAAATTTTTTTAAAGTAGTTTATTTTCTGAAATAGCAGGGCTTTCAGTATACAAGGATGATGTTTTGTTTTTCCTCTATAACCTTGATCACATTACTGACTTGATTAATAAATGCTTTCATCGAAGGCTAAGGTAAATTTTAGTGCAAAAGTTAACTTCATCCTAGCCTCTGAAAATTTCAGATATTCTGAATTCAGCTCCAACTCAATTGTATGTTGAATGTGTTTTTGTAATTTAGTAATTAGGAGTATTAAAGTAATATATTTCGTATCTGTTATCAATTAATCTTTTCTGTGTTGAATTAAAGGGAGTTAACAATATGGGACTGTTTAAAATATTCACATAAGAGTCTTGTAAAAAGTATTTCTTATTGAATGCCATTGATTCTTTGTAATTTTGAGCCAATTTTTCTCTTAGGTCTTATATTCTCATATTCACAAATAAATAAGCTTTATGCCTAAGACTGGGCACATATACAACACATTCATCTCTCTCGCTCGCTCGCTCTCTCTCTCTCTCTCTCTCTCTCTCTCTCTCTCTCCCTCTCTCCCTCTCTCTCCCCCCCTCTCTCTCTGTCACTCACACACACACACACAAACACACACACACAAATGCATATTCTTACTCCACAAGAGATGTCCTTTATTACTGGTCAGCTATCATACAGGCCTTATTTAATTTTCATTTTGTTTTCAAACTCAAATTCTTTATTAGAAGTAAGAATCACAGTTAGTCAGCAATCTCTGAAGGATGCTGTCCGACATCTTTCCCCCCTTCCACCCAGGTCATGCCCCAAAACACAGAAACAGTCATGCTCATGGAATTTGAATTCAGGATGAGAATTTGTGAATGTAATAAAAAGGCACTTTCTAGCTCTCACTTACTCAGATTTTTCCAGTTCATTTTGCTATGTGAGGTAGTTTGACAGTGGGCATTCCTTCATTCCCTTAGCTATATCTAGCAGAGAATGTGTTTTTATCCAGCCTGGCTGGGGAAGTTGCCCATACACTGCAATGTAAACTATGTTGATATTATGTGTAATTCAGAACAAAATAAGCAATTTGGTGTTTGTCACTTGCCTTATTGCTTTTGGGAGAAAGGGCATGCACTTATTTCATTTATTTTGTTTATTTATTTTTTTATTCTTTGAGACAGAGTCTTGCTCTGTCACCCCAGGTACAGTGCAGTGGCATCATCATAGCTCACTGCAGCCTCAAACTCCTTGGGCTCAAGTGATGCCTCAGCCTCCTGAGTAGCTGGGACTACAGGCATGCGCCACGACACCTGGCTAATTTTTTTGTTTTTAGTACAGACGGGTCTCACTCTTGCTCAGGCTGGTCTCGAACTCAAGCGATCCTCCTGCCTCGGCCTCCCAGAGTGCTAGGATTACAGGCATGAGCCACCCTGCCTGGCCTTTCGTTTATTTCATCCATTCAACAAACCTTAGCCAAGGGCAACTCTCTGTGCCAGTAGCTGAGAACACGATCCTGCTCGTAGGGAACTTACATTCTAGTGGTAGAGAGAGAAAATAGGCAAGTAAAGAAATAAATAAGCACAGGCAGAGATGAGTAGGAGGAAGAAAACAAAACAGGGTAGAAGGGTGAAGGCTGCAGAGAGAGGGGCTGTTTGGGCACCTCAGGGAATCAAGGAAGCCTTTTCGAGGGGATCCCTTTTCAGTTGAGAGCTATACAGTGAGGAACTGGCCCTAGGAAGGTGGGAAGAGAGTGGGGTTATAAAGTAGTTCCAAGAGCATTGGACTTGGAGTGCGATCTCAGACCCACCTAGCCAGCCACACCACCCGGGAGAAGTCACTCATTCTGAGGATGAGGTTTCTTTTCTGCAAAATGGGAATGTAAATGTAATACTTGTTCAGCTTCCAGTAGTTGATGTAAGTATCAGAGAAGAGAATGTTATGGACGGCAGCCCTTTAAAATGAAAATTGGTTATTATTTTATCCAGCAACATGAATCTTCCAGCCAGCTTAAAGGACTTACTCTGTCTTCAAGACTTCCAGTAACGCTGCAGTAATACAGGCAGTGTGCTGCTGGCATAAGGAAAGACAAGTAGACAGGGAAACAGAATAGAGTCCAGAAATACAATCACATGTGTGTGATCAGTTGATTTCCAATAATGTTTCCATGCAAGAGTTCCTTCCTGGCATCTCTAGAGACATTTGTATGTTATTCCAGATCTTCAGAAAAATCAGTTGAGAAATCAGGAAAAAGGAAAAATGCTACAAGAATTAAAGTTTTAACAGTCAAGATGGACTTTGCTAGTTCGAAGGAATTCACTGGCATCAGGTGAAAAGCAAAAGCACAGTCAGCAATACATGGAGTCAACGGGTTAAGGTCAACATTTTCAGGACCAGGACAGGAACATGTAGGAGAGAAGGGGTCACAGTCGAATCACCCAGTCTTGCTTGTCACTGTCAACATGTTACAAGTATGTGTCTGTGGCCCCGTCAGCTGCTAACAATGAGTCATTCTTATCTAGAAAAAGCTATTAAGTTTATACACATTAGTCCACTTTATAAAACTCCTGCAAGTCTTGCTTCAAGAAATAATAAGTTTTGAAAGTAGTCTGAAAATTGATAATTTTGAAACATGATTCTGTGTAATACTGTTAACCTTGCTAGGATATCCAAATGTTACCTTATCTTCTTAGAATCCAATAATATTCGCTGGTGTTTTCCAGTGTTTGAATATTTGATGTAGGTCACAGTTCTTTGTAAATGCTTTTGCAGAAGAAAAGTAAAGGGAAGATACGTGAATATCATTGTGGAATACTCCATCGTGAAGTCAGCTGATATAAAATCTGAATTAGGAAAAGCAATATCAATTTTAACAGCAAATTGAAGTCAAGCAGATAAAGTATTTTCATCACTGAATAAGGAAATGAGCTTATATGAAACAGTACGTAGTTTAATGCCCAGCTTCAATTTGCTTTGGACACACTCGGAATTACTTAACCAACATCAGCATAACACTAAAGAAACTCTTCTGTTTTGGCATATTTTTCACAAATGAGTATTAACAATTAATGCCTGTGTGTTTTAAAATATCATTTAAGAATAACTTATTTTTCTAACATAAATATAGGAAACAGAATAACTTTTAAATGTTAAATATTTGTGGTATCTTTCAATTTTTAAATGATACTTATTTGGTACCCATTTAGTGCTAATGTATTCTTTTAATGTTTTCTGTTACCAAATGTCTGTATCAGGTAGTGGTTACATTTGCATGTCATTGAAGTATATAACTTTTTACAATATATTGGTTCATAATAGTAACCTATGCATGTATCATCATGTCTTACTTTACAGAACTGACCCTTGAAACTTTTAATACAACCCTATCACAGAAAAGTGATTCACTGTTTATGATATCCTGTTATTCAGAAATAGCAATAAAGGACTATGAAAAATACAGATAATTTATGATTCAGGAGTTTTGACTTCTTACTTCCAAATCTTGAAGTTAATGACTATTGAGAATTTGGAAAAACTAAAAATTCCTGACAAAGGTACAGTTAATCCAGTAGGCAAAGGGTAGTTTCGTCAACAAACAGTTCTGAAATAGTAGGAGTGGCATTTTTTTTAAATGAACTTCTGTTTTTACATTACACTATATACCAAATGAACTTGAGATGACTCAGAGACCTGAATGTAAAAACTAAAACCATAACACTGCTCGAAGATGAAAGAAAATTAGGCAAAGATTTCTTAGATATAACAACAAAAGCATGAGCCATAAAAGAGAAATATTGATAAATTTGACTTAATCAGAATTAAATATTCATTTCTTCAAAAGATACTAGTAAGAAACTGTAAAAAGAAGCCACAGACTATGGGGAAAAAATTATAAAACACATCTAAGGAAGTAGTTGTATCCAGGCTATCTGAAGAACTCCTACAACTCAATAGTAAGAAAACAACTCAGTTTTTTAAAAAAGGGAATAAGGATAAAATATTTCAACAGGCACTTCAAAGAAGATATATGAGTGGTTAATAGGTTGGCAATTTCCTATAAAGCTAAATGAACATCATAAATGTTTATGTATCACCAAGAAATCCTTCTGCTGGGTATTTATCTTAGAGAAATAAAACCTTATGTTTACAGAAAAGCTTTTACACAAATTTTCATAGCAGCATTATTTATATAATAACAAAAAATTGGAAGCAGCCCAAATGTCCATCAACTGGTAAATGAATAAACAAATTGCAATATAGCTATACTATGAAATAGTACTACTCAGCAATAAAAAGGATGTAGTACCAATACTTCTAGCAGCGTTGCTGGCTCTTACAGTGTAATGCTAAGTGAGAAGGGTCAAACACAGAAGACTAAATATTGTGTGATTCCATTCATGTGAACTTCTAGAAAAGACAAAAATTTAAGGACTACAAGCAGATTGGTGGTTACTGGGAAATGGATTGAGTGCAGAGTGGCACAAGGAATCTTCTTAGGGAAAGGGAATTGTTCTATATGTTAATTGTCATAATGGTGACATGGTTATATAGTAATACAATTCCCAAAGTTAACCAAACTGTATGCATAAAATGAGGAAATGTCATTGCATGTAAATACTATCCTAATTTAAAATAAAGAGAAAAATTTCATGTGGCAGCCAGATTTTTTTTGTTGTTATTTTTATGGAAAAAGGTATTTGTAGGAGCTTGTAAATACGACCTTTCTATGAGCAAACCTTTTTTTTCTACTAAAAGGAAGAAAATGGAGATGTTCACCCTTGCAGAATTTGATTGGTAGCTGACAGTAACTTGTAGCAAAATACTAAGCAAAGTTCAATGTTGAATTTTGACATACCAAGTTGTGTCTGTAACATTTATTTTTTAATCAATCACTTCCTACAGTGGATTTAAATGTGCACTTCATACGCATCATAAACTAGCTTGCTTTGTAGATTATAAATCTGCATGCAAAATGAGCTCATACTAATGGGAGGTTGTTTGGCCTGACTCTGATTTTAACTTTTGATATTTAAAATCAGTATATAAAAGAATATCTTCACATGTATGTGTTGAGAATCCCTATACACATACACATATACAACAGTACCTTTAAAGATATAAAGAATCCTATTCATAAAGGCGGTATTATATATATCTGGTTTTCGGTGTATAACAAAAACTGGTGGGGTTTTTTGTTTTGTTTTTGCTTTTTGACAGAGGATAAAGCAAAAGCAAGTTTATTGAAATAACAAAGAAACGGAAGACTGGCTCCGTAGGCAGAGCAGCAGCTATCTCTTAGAGCGACAGAGTAGCCTAAAAACTTTTTTTTTATCCAAAACTGCTATATGGGATACAGTCACATAACACATATCCCATATAACAACTGTTATATGGGATACAATTACAGCTTTTATTTTTATTAGAGGATGGCAGTTGACAACATTTTATTATTGTGGGTATTGCATACACATATTAATTGCAAACACTTGAAATGTACTAATTACATACATATCCTAAGGGCTTTCTCAGGCAGGATGCCCAATAACCAACTAATAGCCTCTCGTAGGAAGCAAAGGATTCTTATTTGAGAGCAGAAACTACAGATTAGAAACTAAGAAATATGTTGTAAATTAATTGAGAAAATGTTTACGAAAATGCTTTGTAAACTTAAAAGGTATATAAAACAAGAACCTTCCAGAAGCACACCTGGCATAGTCCCTGCCTGTTGTGTAGTAGACAATTATATGTTTGTGGGGAGGAACATTACAAATACGTGGGTCTCATTGGGCAAAAATACCATAATAAATAATAATAAATTCAGATAAAAACAATGTATTCTAACAATGGCCTACAAAATCATTGTTTGCAATAATGTTAAAGCAGTCAATCCCCATGTGTATAGACTAGCCACCTAATGTTGAGGTATGAGTTTTGACAAAAGCATACTCCTGTAAAGATACAGAGTATTAACATCACCCCAGAAAGTTCCCTCATGTTCCACCAGTCAGTCCCTGCCTACCCTCCCACCCTCACCATTCTTCTGAATATTTTTCTCTTTAGTTAGTTTAGCCTTTTCTAAATGGATTTTTGGAATACTCTTCTGTGAAGGCTTCATTCACTTAGCAGAATGTTTTTGAGATTCATCTGTGTTGTTGGATGGATTAGTAATTCCCTGTTTGTTTTGTTGCATCGTGGTATGACTATAGGCCAGTTTGTTTATCCATTCTCCTATTGATGGCCACTTGCACTGTTCCCGATTTTTATTTATTATAAATAATATGGATGAATAACTTAAATGCCCCTTGAAACAGACAAGCAGAGTATTACCGGAAGCATGGAAGGGAAAGAACTCTAAACGGGTTGGGAACGTTCTGAGAGGATGGTGGTATTTGAGCAGGAAGAGACGGGCGGTAGGATCTTAGCCTGATCAGTAACATTGAAACGGGAAGCATAGGATGTACTTGGACTGATAAGCTCTCTGATGAGGATGATGGACATATGGTGAGTGCATGTGATGCAATTCATTAAGGTAAACCTATATAGTCTGTGTAGCTTGACTACCTACTGAGAGATAAGGCTAGAAAAGCAGATTGGGACCCAGATGATAGAGGTTCCTGGTTGCTGTGCCAAGCAGTTTAAATTTAGGTTTGTAGGTGGAGATCCATAGAAGTTTCTTTTCCCTTCCCCTCCCCGTCTCCCCCTCCATGTGCCACCCCTTCCCTTGTGTTATATATTGATGTAGACTCATGGATTCCAATGTTTTTTCAATGGTTTAGAATTTATTACTGCCCCTTAATTATTTTGGTGTTCACATTGTCCCAGATCTGACCAGTGGGAGCCCTTTCAAGCTAGTTCCTATGTCCCTGTGACGTTTCTTGAGCAGGTTCTTACTTTCTGGTGTTGCAAGATATTTTAGGCTCATTTTGTAGCTTCTTTTGATCCTGGAATCAGCCACTTCTTTGAGGAAACCTGGTTCCTTTTAGTGAGGTTTGGTATTAGAAACTAAGATGGGGATGCTAGATGTGCTCATTGCTACTGGGGTGTCTTCTAGGTCCTTTCATTGGGCAAAGCTAGGAAATATGTGCATGAATAGACACACTTACGTAAACGTATGTATACACATATACATGTGTGCGTGCATAAATATGAACACATCACAAATGCAAACCCGTATCTCCAATTCCAATCCATCCCACAGGGTTCTACCCTCCCTTCCCTTATTCTAATATTTGTATGTCTGTCTGCGAACAGCATCAACACAGTTTCTAATTTTCTCAGTACTATAATGCATCTAGGTGTTTTCAGAATCGCTTCACTCACTCTATTGCAGAAACAAAACTAAAGAGTTCAGGAATTGTTTGCAGTTCTCTCCCACACCCCACTCAAGATTAGGAATAATGGATTCACAAGTTGGTATTTTGCACTTTGATTTTTGGACATTTTTTACTGGAAATCATTCCATAGTCATTCTCAGTGCATTGAGATCTTCATTCCTTTTTTGTAACTGCCTGGTACTTCATTGACTGTATGTGCAGTAGTGTATTCAACCAATTTTCTATGCTTAGGCATTTAGGAACTTTGCGGTATTTTGCAATTACAGATAATACTGTAATGAATAACTTGTACTTGTGCATTTTTGCATAGTTGGAAATGTATCTTCTAAATTCCTAGAAGTGGAATTGCTGGCTCGAACAGGAAATGCCTCTGTAGTTTTGTTGGCCATTGCCACACTCCCCTCATAAGACTAAGTGGTGCCATTTTGCGTTCCCACCAGCAATGTGTGGAAGGGCCTGTTTCCCCATTTTTACTAATGGAGTTTGTTGCCGAGCTTCTATTTTTACCAATCTAAAAATCTAGTATGTGAAAAACGATATTTCAGTGTTTTTTTATTTTGCATTATGAATTGAATTGAACATCTTTTCATATGTTTAAGATTTTTACATTTATAAAGTAAATTTATAAATTCCTTATTGTGCCTAGGTTATGAGTCATAGTAAGAAGACCTTTTTCTACACCTAGGTTTTATTGGAATCCCCCCAAGTTTTCTTTTTAGTACTTGTGAAGTTACATTTTCTTACATCTGGATATCTGGTCCACTGGACATTTGTTCTTTTGAATAGTATGAGGAATGGGCTTAATTTTATCCTTTTCTACTTCTCCCAGCACTATTTTTTAAAAGTTCATCTTCGCCCCAGTAATTTGAGATTCCACCTTTATCATACACTAGATTTCTGTGTGCAGGCTGGGGCTATTTCTGGACTTCGTATTTTTAACACCCAGAGTTCCAGCTGTTTTCATTAAACAGTTAAGTCTCAGAGGCTACCAGATTCCAGAGGTTGCAGTACAGAGGAGTTTTTAGGCTTCTTCCCCTTTTGTGATGGAAGAATAAGTCCCTATTATTTTCTTACTTTCTGAATTTTCTAAACCTTCTGAAATCAGCCAGGCTTTTTCTAGTCTTTAAAAAACCTTCTTTAACACATTGACTGCCACTCTAGGAAAAAAAAAAATGTTTTCCTTGGGGCCACGGTGTTTTATTACAAAAATAGAATAAAAACTTTAAAAACAAAGCGATCTTTTCTAATTTAATGAAAAGTTTGTAATTTTTTATTGTTTTCTGTGTGTGAGTTATATGCAACTTGAAAAATAGTTCTCTTGGCTCCCAAGGTGAAGAGACATGTGAGTTACATGTGCTTCAAGAGGCCCTGGGCTCAAAACTAGACTGAATTCAATACAACTCACTTGGCAATTACTATGTTAAGACCAGGTATGGTGGCTTACGCCTGTAATCCTAGCACTCTGGGAGGCTGAGGCAGGAGGCACTCTTGAGCTCAAGAGTTCAAGACCAGCCTGAGCAAGAGTGAGATCCTATCTCTACCAAAAATAGAAAAAATTAGCCAGGCATGGTGGCACATGCCTATAGTCCCAGCAACTTTGGAGGCTTAGGCAGGAGAATCACTTGCTTCACAGCCCCTCAATAAAAAGACATGTTTCAAAAAGCTCTACAGAATATGTGAAAAAGAGGACATGGAGAGCTGGCCAGCCAGTCGTAAGAAGAGTGCTCCAGTCTCTCTTTTGCCTCCTTTGCTGCCTTAGAACAGCAGTGCCCAACCTTTTTGGCACCAGGGACAGGTTTTGTGGAAGACAGTTTTTCCACGGACTTGGGGTGTTGGGGAGTGGAGCTCAGGTGGTGATGAGTGGCCCGGTTCCCAACAGGCCACAGCCTGGGGGTTAGGGACCATAGCCTTAGAAGAACCACCAGGAAAGGAGTTTATTCTCCTTGTTCACGTGCATGCACTGTCAGGTGCAGTTCTCAGGTTCAGAAAAGATGTGAGGGGAGGAGTAATGTGCAGGAACTTGAATATTTGGGCAGCCAGAGTTTTTATATGGAACATTTTTAAGTATTCACTTCCTAGGGTAGGCTGATAGGAGTCCGTTTGTTCTCTCTCTCTCTCTCTCTCTCTCTCTCTCTCTCTCTCTCTCTCTCACTCCACCCCCTCTCTGTGCTTGAATGGCTCCCTTAAATGGAATGCCTTGAATTTTTTTATGCTTTTCATAACTTGGGGGCTATTATGAAAAATCTGTAAGACCCATTTAGAGGAGAAAGGATTCACTGGCTATATGGACTCTTTTTTTAATCCAGCTATATTTCAAGGAACCTATTTTCTCAAAGAAAAATCAGGACACACAATGTGATTTTTAATTCAGCATACCAAATCCTATAAAGCTTTAAAAATGAAACTAGGTTTAATTATAAATTTTTAACAAGTCACATTTTTGGAAAAGAAGAGAATTACATGAAGGTGGGTACACTCAATGGCTGCAGTCCCCAACCCCCAGGCCATGGACCTGTACTGGTCAGTGGCCTGCTAGGAAGCAGGCGCACAGCAGGAGGTGAGAGGACGAGCAGAGCTTCATCTGTATTCACAGCCGCTCCCAATCCCTTGCATCACCATCTGAGCTCCTCCTCCTGTCAGCTCAGCAGCACCATTAGATTCTAATAGGAGCATGAACCCTGCTGTGGACTGTGCATGCGAAGGATCTAAGTTATAGCTCCTTATGAGAATCTAATGCCTGATGATCTGAGGCGGAGCTGAGGCAGTGATGCTAGTACTGGGGAGCAGCTGCAAATTGCAGATTATCGTTAGCAGAGAGGTTTGACTGCACAACAAATGTAATGCACTTGAATCATCCCAAAACCAACCCCCCCCTTGGTTTGTGGAAAAATTGTCTTCCACGAAACTGGTCCCTAGTGCCAAAAAGGTTGGGGACTGCTGCTCTGTAACTATATTCAGGTTTCCAGCAGTGTGATAGCCAGCTGATTCAAGAATTCTGCAGGCTGCTGTTATCCATTAGGCAGTCATGAAGGCAACAATGCTACCTTCTGATCTAATGTAATTGAAACTTATTATTTATTATAGGAGCTCTCCTACTATGTTCTATATTGTTACAATAGCTTTATCAAAATAGAGCCCAGGAATTTTCTTTACAAATTTGTTGTTAAGCACTAAGAACAGTTATATATATCTATATACAAGCATAATTTAGAATTTTCTCCTGAATAAGCTTGTCATAGAGAAACTTTCAGACTTCAGTGCATAAGAAGGTCTTTAATTTTTACACACAGGCAGCAGCTGCTCGTGTTGATGATTGCTAGTCAAGTGTTAATAGAATTAAGAGTATTAAAATATTTTTATAGACTAGTCTTCCTGTTACTCTCAACACCTTTCATGTTGTTCCACTTTGCATTTCAGTTTTACAGCCACCAGCGCAGTAGGAAAGAGAAATTTGAGTCCGACTCAAGAAGAAGCTGGCCTGGAGGACAGAATATCAGGGGAGATTTCTGACACGGAGCTTGAGCGGACAGATTCCTGTGCCGAATCCCTCTCAGAAGGAAGGAAAAAGGCCAAGAAATTAAAAAGAATGAAGAAAGAGCTCTCTCCAGCAGGTTTGTATTGGAGCGTGCTGAAGTTCTGAGGTTGTGTACTCTTTAAGTGCTCTAGAAACTTCTATTTTGGGGGAGAAATTACAGGAAGACGTCACTTGGTGGCAAAGCCCTTGTCGTCTTCCACCAGATCAGGTATTTTTAGGATCAATTTAATTTAATTTGAGGAATCCTAAAAAGCCTTGGCTTGGGTAGCATAAGGCGTGGGGTGGTTGAGGAGAGTCTCCTTGTTAAAGATGGTTAGTCTATTTTGGTAATCTTCTCTCTCCTCCATGGTTTAGAGAGTTTCCTGATGTGTTAAAGTAGCCTCAGTATTTAAAATGTGCATTTAAATTTGCACAGAGGCCTACTCCTACATATAATTTTCAGTAGCAGAGTTTTCACTGTTCCCAGCAAAACCCCCAGGCAACCTGGATTTTTTCATAAGCAGAATTATATAAGAAGCAAAGGAAACAGGAAGTTAACACGTGTTGGAAGCCTACTACATGCTAGACACTGTAGTAGGAGCCTGTCCTCTCCTTATTACGTTTAGTTTTCAAATAGCCCTGAGGTAGGGACTCGTCCTTATTTTAGTGAAGCAGATACCTGGCTCAGAGGTTGAGAAAGTATGCAGGTCTGCGTGGCTGTTAAGAAGCAAGCTGAAAGGTAAACCCAGGGCTGCCTGAGCCCAATCCCATGTCCTCTCTACCCTGCAGACATGCCATGGGGGAGGGGGGGTCCATGGGCTAATTCAGCCCTCGGTGCACAGATGCTACACAGTGCCAGAGCAGGAGGCCAGACAGGGCTTCCTGTCTGTTAGCATGTGTGAAAGGCCATTCCCTGCTGCTGAGGGATATCAGCCATGGCTTGGTCAGGCATCAGTGACATGGTGATAATTGTAGCCACTGTTTGCTGAGTGCTTTCTAAAGGGTCCAGGACAGCACTTAGTGCTTGACAGAAGTTCGTTCATGTAAAGCTGTGAGGCAGTCATCATTGTCCATTTACAGTTAAGAAAATGGAGGCCCATAGGGTTATGTGACTTGCCCAAGGTCATGGAGCCCTTGAGTCCGTCCTACAAGAAAGCCAGAGTTCCATGTTGAGAGACGTGGAGCTTGATGTGATTATCATTCTCCTTTGTCGTGCGTAGTGACAGGTGCCCCGGTTAGCAGAACTAACAGTCAAATCAAAGGAAGGTAGTAGTCAAGCAACGGAACCCGATTCATCCCCAAGCTAAGAATTCACCATGTTTTCATTAATTCCTTTTTTGCATGTGGCCTGATCTGACTGTGGGGAGTTTTCGGAATCTCATTGATATTAATGAAATCACACAAGCAGCAAGAATGTTGCATATGCTTTTTATACGTTATGCTGAAGCTTAATTTTAACAGAAAACTTAAAGTCGTGTTTAAAGCCTTGATTTTACGTATGTTAGCGTCTCCTTGAATCGGGCATCTCCCTTTCCTTGCCGCTCCTCCTTTCCCTAAGTTAAGCACTGAGGAAGTTTTTAATCTGTAGCATCCTTAGTCTTCACATTTGACACTTGTTCCCACTGTCAAGTTGTACATGCTCAGTAATTGTCAATATGAAACGTCAGCATGACTGTGAGAGATCGTGCTGAGCATGGTCTGGGGGGGGGCTTTCCCTCTTGTATTCCTGTCCTTCATATCTTGGTCTCATTTAAATTTTTTCAGCTTATTACTTCTCAGGGACAAGCTTTTCATTTCTTCCTTCTGTATTAGCATAATCTTAAAAATATTGAAATTAAAATACCTAATAACACACTGCGTTAATAGATTAGCTCATTTTATAGCTTTCATCATTTTAAGTGAAAACTTTCTATAAGTTATTTAGGGTTTTGAATTTATAATACTGTAATTAAAATAGGGGTTTTTTTCCTCCCATTGACAGTAAAGCTGTCACTGCCACAAGATTTGAGCTAAAAAAAAATTGTAGATTTTGTACTTCTTTGTCAGCACTGCTAAAAAAGAAAGGGAAAGAGAGATGTCTTGACAACTTTTAATTGAATCAGAGAACTTGAGAGCATCGGGCTTTCTTTTGGAGCACCATTCACCGAGTGAGACCTGACAGTGCAAGGTGGAAATTTAATGGATCCTTTTCACCTGGTTTGTTTTAAGCGTTTAATCCTATTAGTATCAGCAGGAGGTAGGTCAGGATATCAGGTGCTGAACCTGTTGAATCTACCAATTTCGCTTGCTCAGTTACTTTAATAAGGTCCCATAAGGAGTGAAAGTAAGAAGTTCATGCCCTGGCAAGGGTCTGTATTAAACTGTCAGAGGTATGCAGAGTGTACCAGGAGCCGTGGGGGCCTGGTTCTGGTGGTGGCAGGTGCTCTATTAGAGTGTTAGGTACAGCGTGGCAAAGTCTGTCCATCCAAAAACAGTTCTCAGGCATTGGAGCTGAGCTCTAGTATCCGGGAGGGTATCTTGACAGGTACTCAATGGATTCACACGGGTGGTGGGTGCCCAGCACTGGCAGTGAGGGCATGAAAGATGTAAAAGGCAGGGTATCTGTAGGAATCCTGTGTTTTCCAAGGAGGAAGTAGTAAAAACAAGGACCACAGAATATCATGTGCTACAGCAATCCTGGGACAAGTGCTGCTCAACCAATGCCACACAAAACAGTGTCATTTCTCTTAGTTGTACATTTTAATATCTAAGATACACTACCAGTTAAGTACTAGACCCTATTCCAGATAACAAAATGAGCTAAATATCAGAAGAAATGGACATTTATTGATTTATATTATATGCTAGACGTAATGCTAGGAACACCCTTTAATGTCTTATTAGTCCTTATAAACACCCAGACGGCATAGATATCATTATTTTCCAATTATAGAGAGGAAACTGAGGCTAAGAGGTACAGACTTGTAAAGTCAGAGTACGTGGGAGGTTGGCTGGCTCTAAAGCTCATGCACTGCACCCCTCTGCAGTGGGTGAAATTTGTCCAAGCTATAGAGGAAATGAAGGATTCTTTACCAAGGTGAGTATTTCTTACATCTGTTCTAGATCAAAAACAATTACCAGCCTGGACTCTCATGTGATGAAGTCATTTGATAAAAATCCAAGCAACCACTCCCCTTTGGGGCTTCTATTTTATGTACATACTAGGTCCTCGGCAAATATTTTTTCTCTTAAGTGTAGTTGTTTCTATGCTGTTTTCAGGAAGCAAATATATAGTGTAAGTTCTCTTTTTTTGATATTTGTTATGATTAGTGTTGACTGGTAGTGCTCGGTACTTTCCATCTGAGGAATTCAAGGTACATTCTTGGTTTGGTACATAAAGGAAAACTAAAGAAAAACTGTGTACCATTTATGCTGGAATATAAAGTCTTCAAAACCCAGCCTCAGCTCACTTTTTCAGAAAGTCCCAGGGCCAGCGTGAATGGTCTGATGCTGCCCAGCTGGCCATTCTCAGAGCACTGTGGGACAGTCCAGTAGCTGGAGGTGCCATCAGCACCCTCGTTAGACAGTGTTTACAGAAGCGTGCCAAAAGAAGATGCATTGACTATTCATGGTTATTTTTTGTCCTGTAAATAGAGACTTTGTTCCAAGTCTTTTTCCCCTACCATTTAAAACAACACATGAAACCTTTAACTGTTTGCCAAGTACGGTGAGTTTTATTGGAGTCTTGACTAATCTGCTGAACTTTTCAAGCTTAAACCCTTAGGGTTACAGGATAAAAATTTAGACTCTACTTAGAGCAGCAATGGCCTCATGCCATTACAGGTCCCATTAAAGGTCTCATTAAAGTCATAAACAAGATGGACAGTGGCAGCTGTCCATCACCTGAGAGACCAGGCTAAAGAAGTCCAGCGACATCCCAAGGAGCCTTTTAATTACTGTATTCAAATGTGGTTTTCAGCTTAAACATGGCGAGGGAGGTGTGTGCTGGGCTGCCGAGGTGGCGTGCTCAGTACACGTCTGCGCCCTCCCTGTGTCTGCTGGCATCTCCCAGGACTTTCTTTCAGCCGCCTGGGGGACCCTGCTTTCTTTTTTTTTTTTTTTTGAGACAGAGTCTCATTCTGTTGTCCAGGCTGTAGAGTGCCGTGGCATCAGCCTAGCTCACAGCAACCTCAAACTCCTGGGCTCAAGCGATCCTTCTGCCTCAGCCTCCCTAGTAGCTGGGACTACAGGCATGTGCCACCATGCCC
>CAUYRT010008117.1:0-12914 GCA_963574885.1 Lepilemur ruficaudatus
ATTAATTTCTTTCTATTTTATAGTAGAGACGGGGTCTCGCTCTTACTCAGGCTGGTCTTGAACTCCTGACCTTGAGCTATCCACCCGCCTCGGCCTCCCAGAGTGCTAGGATTACAGGCGTGAGCCACCGCGCCCGGCCCACCACCCATGATTTTGTAGGCAAGGAAACCAAGAATATTGGTGGGGATCCACACGTGCTTGGCTCAGCCCAAGACTCGAAGCTTCCCAGGGCCCCGAGCACATTAGCTTTGCCCTTTCTGAGTCTGTTTCCTGTCTTCCACCAGGCCAACGTCCCAGCAAGCTTCTTAGAGTTTGGGCAGAATCCACTGCTTGCTTATCCTTTTTCTGACCTTATGAAATCTTTTTATGATTTTAAAATTAACACGTGTTTCAGGTTTTTTTTTTTTTTAAGAAAAGATGCAGACAATTCAGAAGTGTATAAAATGTGAAAGTCCTCGATGATCTTAATGTCCCCCTCCCTAGTAATCCCTATTAACAGTTTGGGTGTGTCCCTGTATGTCCAGGTATTTTCCTGTTGACATATAAATACGTAGTAACATTTTCTTGTGATTTTGCAGCTTGCCTTTTATTGGACAAAATGTAGTGGAAGGTGTTGTGGTGAGCTTCCCTGCCTGTCCTAGTGCCCTGGGGTTTGGCAGGGCATTTGTTTATCAGGATAGCCCCTTCTCTATGGGTTTGGTGTGCTCGCCATGACAGGGTACAGTCAGTACCTGTCCCTGTACTTGTGTCAGTGAGCTCTTAACGAGTATTTCCAAGGGCTGCAGTCCACAGGTGGGATTGCTGGGTCGTTTAACATTTTGATCAGCAATGCCTAGTTGCCCCAAAAGATTGTACTGGTTGATGACTGTGTCTCTTTTCTCTCAACCACACTAGCACCCTCTTTTTAACATTTGCTAAACTTGTGAGCAAACAAAAAAAACTCTGATTTAAAAAAATTTACCTTTCTAAAATGATTTATGGTAAGTGGTTTATAGTAGCTGTTGGGGTGCCACATATATGGGGTTCATGATGAAGTGTGGAAGCACAGCTTCTTGTTGAATACTCTTTCGGCAGCAGCCTGGCTGCTGTCATTCACAGCCCCAGGTCTCAGGTCCTTCCCTGTCACAGTTCTTCCATGACACCCATTCAGGATTGTGTGCCTTGGAGGAGTGCCACTTTGGGGATGAGAAGGCTGAGGCCCAGAGGAGTGGTGTGATTGGCCCTCAGTTACCAGCAGGAGAGGAGGGAAGCTGGGCCAGATCCCACTGAGCCTAGGCCCAGCAGGTTCAGTGCTGCTCAGAGGTGCCACGTGAGAGCCCAGCCCTCAGGAAGATGATGTCACCTCTAGTTTTCCTCCATAGTTTTTCCTTCATGTTTTGGCCTCTGCAGGGGCTTCCAGATGAGGAACTAGGTATTTGATGTGTGGCCCACCCTCTACCAGCACACTATACTGGCTCAAAGGAGAGCAGGCATGCAAAGTTAATTTGGGGGGCATCCCACCGTGTGCAGCCATCTTAGCCATGTAACTTTGATAGTCAGCTGGTACGTGTATATGTCTTGTTTGAAAAATGACATCTCTCTGAAGAAGTTAACCCTACCCTGATGAAAATTACCCTCTGCTGTTGAGCCTTCATTCAAAATACTTTACGTGCCACTTGGATGAAATTTACCACTTGAACACTTTGCCCTCCTCCAAGGTTTGTGCCTGGATGCGCATGGGTGCCTTGTGAGGTTGCTTACATTTAAAAATGGAGTGGCTGGGTCAATTTCTCTGGGGTCCATGGGCAAGCTAGAGGTGGAGAGGCTCTGTATGTGAGCCCCATCTCTCTGGGATGCCCCCTTGAGAGTGCTGCCGGCAGGCGCCTCACCTGGGTGAGAACCACCTCTGGGGTGAGGGAAGCCGGTTAGTCAGGGCGTGCAGTCCCAGCAGTTCTCAGCCCTTGTGGCGCCCCTTGTGGCGTCCACAGGAGCATGTGCTACAGGTGGGAACCTGCACACCCACACGTGGGTAGGGAGGTCAGGTCAAGTCACCTGTGCAGTGCCTGCATGTGTTGTGTCATTTGCTTGGGGGCAGTAGAGGGCAGGAATCAGACCTGGACTTAACCTGGTCCTGGGCTTTCCTGGCTGTGGGGCCTTGGGCATCTCCCTTCCCCCATTTGTAAATTGAGGAAAGTGGTGAGCACTGGAGAAAACAGAGGAAATCAGTAGCCCTGAGCAGTGGCCCATCAGGGCTACCCTCTGCCTGCGCTGCACTCATGGGGCGGAAGTTGTAGAGGCCTTGGGATGCCTGGCTCTGGGGGTAAGTCACAAACAGAAATCCAACTGGGCCTCCCTTTGGGGAGTCCACAGTCAGCAGGAAGACACATGTGGAGGCTCACCTTCTGGGAGTGCTGGGGTCGAGCACACGGCAGCGGTGATGTGGCAGGAGGTAGCACCCAGTGAGCAGAGCTGAGGGGGTTGTCACTCTCCTTGTCTTACCACCACGTGCCTGGGTTGCTAGGTAAATATTTAAGCTGGAATGCTGGCAGTCAGTATCTATTTTAATTTTTAGAGCTTATTTTGAATTAGTTATAGGTTGGCTGGTTTAAAAGCTAACGAAAACAAGCAGTGTGTCACGCGGCCTTTTGCCTGGCCTGTGGAATGTACCTCAGCAATTAGGAAGGCTGCTCATGCCAGAGGTGTCACTCTCCTAGGTATATTTCCGGCTTCATGCTTCCATCCTGAAACTCCTGGGGAAACCTGATTCTGGGGTTGGTGCAGAGGTCCTGGTCAACTTTATGAAGGAAGCTGCAGAAGGACCCTTTGCCAGGGGCGAGGAGAAGAACACACCCAAAGCTTCGGAAAAGTGAGTAGCACACTTGCGCTGGCCCCCGGCCACTCCCCAGGCTGTACTCCTGAGGGCTCATTTAATGAAGTGTAGTGTTGAGAGGGTTGCTCTGGAATAAACCGGAGCTCGTGGAGCCCTTTGAACTCATCTGGGTTCTTCCAGTTTCTGGGCCAAGGTATTATATTTCTGTTGAATCTGGGAAGGAGAGAGCGAGTGAGTAGTCCTCTTACCCTGTGGCCATGCCTGGTGCTGACTCACCCTCAGGGGAAGTCCTGGGGAGAAGCCAATGCCTTCCCACATCTGCACTGGGGCACAGCCCCATTCTCTGTAAAAAACCAGTTTCACTTTGCAGACTCTTGCCCTCGGGTCCTTTTCCAGGGCCTCTCCAGGGTGGGAGTCCTCTGAGGGCCTTGTCTGCTGCCTGTCCTCCTGAGAAGCAGTGAGAGGCATGGGAATTGTGGGCTCTGTGGTGCCAGAGAGCTCAGGGAAGGTGGGGCCCTCGTGTGGTCCCCTCAGCAGGCCTGGACTCCCCTTGGTTGTGAGTCGTCTGTGCCACCCAGACTTTTTTCACTCCTGTGTCCACATCTGGCACTTTAGCTTAGCTGGCCCTGTCTCTGGGGCCCCTGCCTGGCTGGGCACTGTGTGGTGCTCAGCTGAGTGCCACAGAGACCTGCACCCCGGCCCTGGCCTTGAGGACTGTCTGCTGCCAGCCACAGTCTGCGTGATGTGTGCATCACACATGTGAGCAGCTCCCAGCTCAACAGAGGCTGCGCCCTGCAGCTCATGGAAGAGACGGGCAGTGTATATTTATAAATGTATATTTGTTAGTCACAAAGGGCCTCTCGGTTACAATGAAGTTGTCTTTCATTGATCATAATTCTTTTTTTCTTTTCTCTTTTTCTTTTTTTTTTTTTTTTTTTGAGACAGAGTCTCACTCTATTTCCCGGGCTAGAGTGCCATGGCGTCAGCCTAGCTCACAGCAACCTCAAACTCCTGGGCTCAAACGATCCTTCTGCCTCAGCCTCCCAAGTAGCTGGGACTACAGGCATGTACCACCATGCCTGGCTAATTTTTTCTATATATTTTTTGTTGGCCAATTAATTTATTTCTATTTTTAGTAGAAACTGGGTCTCACTCTTGCTCAGGCTGGTTTTGAACTCCTGAACTTGAGTGATCCACCCGCCTCAGCCTCCCAGAGTACTAGGATTACAGGTGTGAACCACCTTGCCCGGCCCACTGATCATAATTCTGCTTAAAAATTTTTTTAAGTTATACAAATAATACTTAAATATATTCTAGTTATAGACAATTCAAGCAGTATATAAACATGTAGACTAAAATGTGACAGATCTACTTCTCCCCAGGGTTTGCTACTATTTACAGTTTAATTTCTCAGATTGTTTTCTGTGCATTTACACACACTTAGGTGCATACATATAATTTTAGGGTATCTTTTGTTTTATAAAAATGAGCTGCCAAAAGTGTTATTCTAGAGTCTGGGCACAGTCCATAGAGCACCCCATTCACCCCATACTTTCTAGTGGCTACTTATTATTCCATAGTATGGATGTACCATGTCTTATGTAACCATTCTGATAGACATTTGGAGTATTTTTAAATATTTTGCTCAACCATGTTGCAGGAGACATCCTTGTACATGTGAGCATGCAGTAAGTCCAGATGTGTTTGTCTCCACTCATTTGCCAGGGATTAAGTCTGTCAGGCTGTCACACAAAAGGACATTGATTTGGTGTGGAGGAGAAGCTAGTCCGCTCCCTGCAGAGCCTACTGGGGCTTGAGACCCAGAGACGCAGGCAGAGCTCTACCAGAGAGGTTGGGCAGTGCTCAGTTAAGGCCAAGCCCATATGGGTGCTGTGGGGGGCAGCTCTGGGCTCATGCATCACTGGAAGTGCATGGGAGCAGTGGGCCCCAGGAAGGGCACGGACCCACGAGCACACACTTCTGTTTCAGTGTGGTGTAGAGACTCTGACCCATCCCCCAACCCTCTGTCTCCACAGGGAGAAGGCCTGCCTGGTGGATGAGGACTCCCACTCTTCAGCTGGGACACTGCCGGGCCCCGGAGCCTCCCTCCCCTCCTCCTCTGGCCCAGGTCTGACATCCCCACCTTACACAGCTACTCCGATTGACCACGATTACGTCAAATGTAAAAAACCCCACCAGCAGGCGACGCCGGACGGTACAGTCCCTGTTCTCCCTACTGCCAGCCCAGGGCGGCACACCAATCACTGGGAGGGTGCTTGGGCGACTTCGTTTTGTCGCTTTGTTTCGGTGAGGGGGGGTGCTGGGTCTGGGGTGACACGGGCAATGTTGCGGCTGTTCATTAACCTCATGGACTCACGGTGATTCTTGTGCTTCCAAGACATGCTCAGGGTCGCCACCTGCCAGCTTGTCCACCTGGGAGCTGGGGGAGGGGCAGGCTGTGCTAAGGCACTATGCCTCTTTGAGCCTGCAGCTTCCCACCTGCAAAATGGGGACACTGATGTCTACTTTGAAGGACAGCTGGAAGACTGTGGGCCTCTTGGAATGGCTCCTGGCGTAGTCAGCCTAGTGATGCTTGCATTGTTCAGCAGCGCAGTGTTACTGCTGTGTCCTTCTGACAGTTGTGTGAAGGCCGTGACTGGTGGTGTCTGTCATCCGTGGGAATCCAGAGGGTTGTTGACGGGGATCACCTGGGGCCACGTGTGAGGCTGTCCCATGTGGGATGGGGCAGGTGGCGACCATTCAACCACATTCCTTACTAACATTAGGAGGCTTGCATGCTGGCCTGTAGCTCGATTTCTTCATATTCTCATTTTTATAGTAATAAACTGGTGACAGAGTACTTGCTGAGATGAGCCAAACTGGTGGATTTAGAGGGCCATTGAAGTAGTGAGAAGGTAGTGATGGTGCTGAGACACCTGGGCCCTCACTCCCATGTCCCTCATTTCATCTGGGCTTGGGGAAAACATTCCTTGCTCTGCCTTCCCCAGGGTGAGGGGACGGCCCTAGGGGGGTGGGATTGGCCTCAGGGCTGTGCCTCCTGCCAGGTGGTCCTTATAGAGTGGCTCCTTGAAGGAAGAAGGACTCTCTGGGGCACCACAGTAGCCTTGAAACTGAGGCCCAGCACAGAGCTGTGTGGAAGGGGTCTGTGGGGGGCTGAGCCTTGGTTCTAACCCACTGCTGAGGCCCCTACCTGGTACAGTGGGGTCCTGGAAAGTACAGGCACCCGCCGCTGCTTCCTCAGCTCAGTGGGCAGGGCCTGAGAGCAGGCCTAGGAAGTGTTCAGCTTCTCGGGGGGTGGGATTTGCTGATCTCAAGCAAGGATGGGAGATTTGCAGTGTCCCCTCCCGATTTGGTTTGGATCTGCAGCATGCCTGTTCAGAGAGGCTGAAGATCTGAGTGTGGGTGCTGCGTGCTGCATCACCTCCCAACAGGTTTGTGTCATTATCCCTAGTCCCAGTGTTGGCACCTCCCTGCCCGTGCCATGGTGTTAAGCAGAGGTGGGAGGAGCTGAGCTGCCTGCTCCTCCAGGCTTCAGTTCTGCAGATGTTCCCTGACTAAGATCCTCTCTCCCCTTCTTAGTTAACTCACATTAACCAGGGCAGCCACCCTGTGCCCAGCCTTTCATTCTTGAGAGTATGGGGATCCCATCACCACATTGTCTGAAATAAAGAAGAAAGAGTATTGAGAAAACATATTAGCAGTTAATCTCAGCTCTGGTAAGTCATTTCTGCCAGGTGCCATGCCCAATTTTCAGGAGAGAGGACTGCCTTTCATGGTTGTCCACATGCGGCATGGCCCTGCTTATGCACACCTGGGCTGGGGAACACCAGCACCATCCTCCACAGCCCTGCAGGCTGCCACCGAGCTCTATCCACACACGCCAGCGTGCTTGGCTGTCAGCCCATAGGGTTGAGTGCAGCCCCAGGAGCAGGGAAGGAGGGAGGCAGGACTGCCTCAGAAAGGAGGCCGTGACGCCACTGGCACCCACCGCCCAGCTGCCCCATATTGGTGCACATGGTGTAAGCTGTCTGGGAGCCACTGCAGAGTGCTTGGGGTGGGCTCCAGGCATGACAGTTCCTCAGGGCCAACATACTAGTTATGTATTCTTGAAGTTTGCAGAGATAGGCATACAAATAAGTTCAAATATAGTTTCAATGGTTGTACATTTTTAAATACATATTAAAAAATTTTTTCAAAGTGATTCTTGTTGATGATGTGGAGCCATTGACCATGCTATGGGCTGTTCCCAGGCCTGGTTGC
The DNA here is from genome assembly GCA_963574885.1 of Lepilemur ruficaudatus. Lineage (NCBI taxonomy): Eukaryota > Metazoa > Chordata > Mammalia > Primates > Lepilemuridae > Lepilemur > Lepilemur ruficaudatus. Next base: position 7,091 of record CAUYRT010008117.1, read on the forward strand.
ACAGTGCTTTTAGGATACTCAGCCTCCTTATCCTCTTCACCTCTGAGAGAAAGCAGTGTCTGCAACATGAAAATGTTTGGGACCTAAAATAGCCATGATCTTAGAATGTTACAGTGGCCCTTTCAGTGGCTGCACTGGTTCCTAGGGAAGGCCCAGGATCCAGACGGAAGCAGCAGATTGCTAGTGTCAGGGAATGTGCTGGTGGCCTCGAGGGGCCACACTGTCCACCTCCACTCCTACTTCTGGACCAGGCCCTGGGAAAAAACATATGGCTTTCACTTTCCACTCAGCTTTCTGGCCTGAGACCAGCCTCAGGTCTCCTTTGGGAGAATAGGAGTGCTCATTGCAGGCCACCACTGAGCCTTCCTGCCACCAGGCCCTGATACAGCTGAGGAGAAGCAGGTGTGGGGATGTTCAGGGACCCGCTTGAGAGGCAAGGGCATAGCAGGCCCTGGAGTCAGCAGGATCTGGGTTCCAATAAGCTCCACTGCTTATGTGCTCAACAACCTCAGACAAGGGACTTCACTTCTCTGAACCCGTTTTCTCACCTGTAGAATGAGGGTAATGTTTTCCTCATGAGTATTGAACAAAAGTGCTAGCACGTTGTAGCCTCCTCCTAGATGCAGTTCTCCAGGCCTCGGTGGTGCCAGGCAAGGACCAGCTAGCACTGCATAGAAAGAGGAGCACAACCTCTGGGGCCAGTCAACTTGGTTTGCACCCCAACTCTCTCCAGCCAGTGGTGTGGCCTCAGAAGAGGGCAGGTAGTGCTAAAGTAGCAGCCCAGGAGTGGGCCTGGGCATCAGGCTTTCTGGGTCACAGTCTCCTACCCCATGGAGCCTGTCATAGTCTAACTAATTTGCCACCAGTGGGAGAAGGAGCCAAGCACCAGGACTTCCCTTGGGCAGTCAGAAGACCCTGCATTAGAGCTGCCTCTCCACGTTAGGGTGCTTTTGCTTCACACCAGAAATCGGATACAGTCTCTTCCAATTGGATGTAAGATTTAGAAAAATAACTTCAGGTATATGTAGGTAGCTTGACATTTGATAGCAGCAGCTTCACGGGACTCAAATTTGCTCTCTGAACCACCCTCACATGCAACCTCGTGTCACCCATACTAAGGCTGGGAGCTTCCTGCAGCCTGTCCACAGGTCTGGTGGGGTGGCCAGAAGGGCACCCACAGCTGACCTGAGGAGAGGGGTCCTCTGGCCAAGCCAAGGGGGAGAGAGAAAACAGAGAGGGGAGAGCAAGCTTAGTCATAGGCTGCCACTGCCCGATTGTCCTTCTGCCTGACTGACTTCTCCCTCCCATTGATCTCTTGGAATTTGCCCAGTGCTGAAATCGTTAGTGTTGGTACTTCCTGACCAGGAAAAAAAGTGACATGAGGTCACCTTGTGACCTTCAAGGGGCTCCCAATGATTGCTCTTTACCCATGTTCAAACAGAGCACAAAGAGATTGTTGAACAAAATCTCTACCCCTCCTCAGATTCAGTTTGGTATGCTTGTGTGTGTGTGCACCTGTGTGTGCGTGTGTGTAATTAAGCCCCACCATGTAGCACTGTGTGCTTGCTCTGTGCTGGACACTGGGCAGGTGCCCGTGGGGTAGGAGCATGTCTCCATCTTCACAGCTGCCCTGCAGGCTTGGCCATGTCTTTGTTTCCCGAAGAGGAAACCGAGCTCACAACAGGCAGGCCCTCATCCAGGACTGCCCACTACAGTCGGGGTGGAGCCAAGAGAGAATGGAGCTAAATCTCCCTCCACCCCTGGCCAGAGGTGGGGTTAACACTGGGAAGGCTCCCTGCCTGTCCAGCCTAACAGAAAGGCATCTTGTGCAGTTCCCTCCTCAATGGAGGTGCCTTGGTGGAGGGAGCAGGGCTGTTGGAGAATGGCTTGGTCCATCACTTGGCCCGGCTCAACCAGCCTTTCAAATGTGTCTGTAGTGGCTCTGTTGAACTAAGACCCTCGCTGTCTGCCTGTCATGTGACATGTCACCTCAAAATGCCAGAGCCTGAAAGGACCTTAGAGGTCAGAGGCCTTGCCCTGTGGTCAGTCTGGGGCTGAGTCTTCTCTGGGGTTTGTGGCCAGCCCGTGGCCATGCCCATCCAAGTGTCCCGTCAGTGCTATGCCAAGTGCACAGGACAGCCCTGGTCCCTGTGTAGGCTCTTAGTAGGGGAAGCTGGTGCAAATCAGCCAGTCACACAGCTGAAGGTCAGGGTGCAGCCGACACCAGCACTGGGGAGATGGGGTTCACCAACCCAGAGAGACCTGGCCTAGCCACTTGGTGGGGTGGGAGGCCTTCCTGAGGAGGCAGAGCTTAGCCAAGATCTGAGAGATATGTTAGTGTTTACCGTGGGAGTGGGGAGAGGGAGCAAGCCTGGGGGCCAGAGAGTGGGAGCCATGGAGGGTGTCCACAGTTGTAGGCCATGCCCACCTGGCCTCATTGGCAGCATGAACAGGGCCACTAAGGAGCCTCAGGCTGCCCTGAGCCCCAGGTTGTAGGGTGTGGGCCTTCGTGTGCCAAGTCCCCGTCATGGCCATCCATCCTCACCCGCCATGCTGTCAGCATCTATGTCGTGTGCAGTCTGTGCTCATCCTCGCCTGTTCACCCCACACTGCCTCCACCAATATTGCCCGTGCTGCCCCTAACCCTGACCACACTCTGTTCTCCAGGCTTGTCTTTCTGCTTGCACCTGTCACGGCTCGCTTCAGAGAACAGCGCAGACCGCATGCTCAGCCCTCAGTCCGGCTCCCTGCTTCCCCTGTGACCAGGAGCGCCTTCATATCTGCTGGTCCTGTGATTGGAGAGTGTGTGTGTGATGTGCTTGGCTTCTGCCAACGGCCCATCTCCCCAGTTCTGGCCGGATGCGGATGCAGTGTGGCCTCCCCCCACTGCCCACCCACCTGCCTGGCAGGTGGCTCAGTGCTATATTTCCATTGCTTTGCTCTTTTCTTGCTTTAAAAAAATTACAAAGGCAACAGACTCTAAGATACTAAATTATCTTTATGAGGACAAATGTGTAAAAATGCAAATTGTGCATAGTAGCCCTGAGGCTCTGAGGTGGGGCTTGTGTCTGCAGCCCGCCATAGCCAGGCTGTGGAAGACAGGGGGCTGCCAATGGCAGTCAGTCCTCAAGGGCAGGCCTGACCTGGGCTCCCCTCCTACAGACAAGGGCAGGCCAGGTTCTGGCAGGATTGCTGCGTTCCTATAAACAGACCTTCTGGGAGTAGGGAAGCCTCCGAGTAGAGGCTTGTCTCAGGTTGTCCTACTTGTTCCCGATGGGGGCAGGGACTGGGGAGGCTGTCCGAGCAGAACCAGTCACCTCCTTTGTTCTTCTCACTTTCATTCTTAACCTTTTTGAAAACCTCTTCAGGCCATGGCTAGTCATGGCATTTATTGAGCGCCTGCTGTGTGGCAGCATGGAAGAGGGTACTGTGGGGAAAGCCGAGAAAAGGACGCCCTGATTCTGCTGCCAGGTTGGATGTGGTGTCCCTAGGTGCTATCATGGGGCAGTGGTCAGTGCCAAGAGAGAATGCTGTGAGCTGGCAAGAGGGAGCAAGTGCTGTGGTTTGGTGTTTTGGGAGGACTTCCTAGAGGAGGTGGGTCTCCAGAGAGGCCTGCAAGGCCATTTTGGGTGAAGGACAATGGGGACAAAGATGAGGAGGTCAGAGGACGATCCTACAGCATTTGGATACTGAGGTATCAAGGGTGGGGAGAGAGCTTGGAGAGCAGCTGGGCCCAGAGGGGTGGGCCCTTTCCTGTGGTCAGTAGGGAGTGACGTCCTCATAGGGTCCCTCTTTTGGGCTCTAAGGCACGTTCTCTCTGTCATGCTTTCTCTGAAAAGCCTTCCTGGGAAGCTCACTAGATGGCTGTGGGGTTCAGCCTCACACCTGGTGGCAGAGCTGCTCCTCTTCCCTTGGTGTCTGTGTCAAGGGGCTGCGCACCTGCCTTTGAACAGGAAAACATTTAAGGCCTCCCAAGGCCTCCCAAGGCCTCCCTGGTCAGTGCCTTTCCTGGCTCAAGGTGCAGGGTGAGAGACGCACGGTGAGGCGGCTTCTCCCGGCCCTGAGCATCAGACTCCCAGGAGCGTGTTGGGCCTTCGAGGTGCCTGGTGATGCTCAGTTAGCCCTTGCCCACAAGCACTGGCAGAGAAAGGGCAGAGGGTGCAGCCTGGCCCCCATGGTGATGCCCTCATGCCCACCTGCTGCCTGCTGTGTGTCTGCCTCTCTCTTAGGGCCCCCCCAGCTTTCTGGTATCACTTCTCTTTGGCATCTGTCTAGTATCCTCAGCCTGACATGGGCATCCCCATGCCACACGGCCAGCCCAGTTTTTGGTAGATGTGTCCTTTCCTGGTGGCTGGCCAGCAGGGACCAACTGAGGCAGGTTTTTTCCAGTCAAAAACTTTTCAAAATATTGATTCCAGTCCGGGTGCGGTGGCTCACACCTGTAATCCTAGCACTCTGGGAGGCCGAGACGGGTGGATCACTCAAGGTCAGGAGTTTGAAACCAGCCTGAGCAAGAGCAAGACCTCGTCTCTACTATAAATAGAAAGAAATTAATTGGCCAACTAAAACTATATAGAAAAAATTAGCCAGGCATGGTGGCACATGCCTATAGTCCCAGCTACTTGGGAGGCTGAGACAGAAGGATTGCTTGAGCCCAGGAGTCTGAGGTTGCTGTGAGCTAGGCTGGCGCCATGGCGCTCATTCTAGCCTGGGCAACAAAGTGAGACTCTGTCTCACAAAAAAAAAAAAATATATATTTATTGATTCCACCCAAGTTTATGGTTCTTAGAAACCTGTTTTCTAGTTGGCAGGATATTTGTGATCTCATCAGGGTTCACTAGTCAGAGTTGCTGCAGTTTCTGATGGCACAGCCGCACATCTTTTTCCTCAGACTTTTCACTTCCCTGAGCTGATGGCATAATGGCTGTGAGCTGTTTCTGGTCTTACCACTGGAGCAAATGGAGAATAGACATTTAAGGAGACCTGGAAACTTGTCTCTGGTAACTAAAGAGCACTGTTAGGCTGGCCTGGAAATCCTGGGGCTGTTCAAGGAACACAGTCTGCTCTCACACCAAGTGTGATGGGCAGCCTTTCTGTCACTGAATCACGTCCCAACCCTGTGTCACCAGCTCTCCTTCCTTTGCAGTGTGTCCTGCAGGTCCCACCCTGGCAGTGGAGATGCCAGGGCTCAGAGGTAGGTGGTTTAGTCAGCAGTTGGCTGGCAGATGCACATCCCCCTAAGGATTCAGAGAGGAAAGGCTGGAGCAGACCAGATGCATAGATATGAAACGTTCCAGTGATCCACAGTAAGAGAATCAAGTATTTATAATCTTGTCACAAATATTAATTAGTATAAACAGATTTTGTGTGGGCAGATTTTTAAAAGAGCATTCTGAAAAGAAAAGCAGGGCCAGCCTATAGCCTCCTTGCTAGTGCCAGTCTTCCTTCCTGTTAGCCTCCAGGCAGCTCCTTAAAGAAATCAGCTCTCCCTGGGTGCCATAGCTCACATTTGTAATCTCAGCTACTTGCGAGGTTGAGGTGGGAGGATCACTTGAGGCCAGGAATAGCCTCAATAGCAAGACGCCCATCTCAAAAAAAAGAAGGAAGGGAGGGAGGGAGGGAGGGAAATCAGCTCTCAGTTGCTGAGACAGGCCTATGTACCTGGGCTGTGGGCAGTCTCTGGGGGGTCCCATTCAGTGTGCTTGTTTCCTAGGTACCTGGGCTGTGGGCAGTCTCTGTGGGGTCCCATTCAGTGTGCTTGTTTCCTGGAAGGCCCTTTCCACCCAGACCCATGGGAAGTTTGGGCTGAATCTGGCCCTCTTCA
>CAUYRT010008118.1:0-34598 GCA_963574885.1 Lepilemur ruficaudatus
TTCTGTTCTCCTCTTAGCCAAAGGAGTTATGTTCATTGCTCTATATGTACATCTTTTAGTCCTCAAGTGTGTTTATTTCTTTAATTTTTGCTCCCATTGAGCTATTTTTTTTTTTTTTTTGAGTTAGAGTCTCACTCTGTCACCCTATGTAGAGCACAGTGGTGTCATGATAGCTCACTGCAACCTCAAACTCCTGGACTCAGGTGATCCTCCTGCCTCAGCCTCCGGAGTAGCTGTGACCTCAGGCGCATGCCACCATGCCTAGCTAATTTTTTCTATTTTTAGTAGAGATGGAGTCTTGCTCTCACTCAGGCTAGTCTCGAACTCCTGACCTCAAGCAGTCTTCCCTCCTTGGCCTCCCAGAGTGCTAGGATTCCAGGCGTGAGCCACCGCTGCCATTGCACTTTTTATAAGGAATATTTGTTCTTCACCTGCAAGCTGTTATCAGCGTCAGGTACCCAGCTCTGGTGGCCTGGTGTAGCAGGTCATCAAAACTCAGGAGGTTCTCAAAGTTGCCCCCTTGGCTTTCGAGAGGAGCATAATATCCACACGTGGTATTGATTTATCATAGATTTCTCCCTATTTCTTTCATGTACAAGTTTTAAGTTGAAGGCTCAGTCTGATCTGAAAGGGAATGTTTAAGTTCTCGTCATAACTCTTCTAACAATCTTGTGCCTTTGCAAATATGTTAAAATGTTCTCAGCCCCCTCCAGTCCTGAACTCCCATTTTTCATGGTTAACGGGCTGTCACCACTACCCAGCAATCTACAAAGCTGCAGCAAGTGCAATGCGGAGAATTCGATGTAGATATCGTTCAAAGCAGCTGACACGTTGTCATCTCAGGAAGGGCAGAATGGCAAGGAGGAGTGATTGATGAAACTTGGTGGAGCAACCTGCACATAATTATTTTTGCATAGATTCCTGAATTGTGGCTTCTTTGCTAGAAAAAAAAAATGATGATGATCCAGTAATGCAGAGTGCTTCAGGCCTAGAATGTGTCATGTGTGAGGGTTACCGCTCGTTCTTGCAGAACCCCAAGCATCTACCTCTTCCTAGAAATTCTTTATCTTGTTGAAGATTAATAGCCTGCAGGGTGAAGGAGAGGACAGAGGCCCTAACCCAGAGTAAGATCGTAATGATTGCTAGTGATAATCGGAATGCATGCACGGTAGCCTTATATCAGGAGGGAAAATGTGCTTGAGATTAGCACGTTATCAAAAAAATATTTGCACATAATCTTATTCTTTGAAGAAGTTACAAACTATTTCTCTTCTTTCATGAAGGCAAAGCAGTAAGCCAAACTTGTAATCAGAAAATGTTGATATGTTGTCAGATAGAGAAAATTATTTTTGTGTGTCTGCTCAAGTTGCCAAATCAACTGATGCGTATTGAGTACCTACTGTGTGTAGGGGAGTGTGGAGGGCTTTCAGTGCCAAGTGAAAAAAATTTCACTTTATCCTAGAGGTAAAATGGGAAATTAAAGCACCGAATTACCATAGAAAGAAACTATGCCGTGATTTCTCCTGTATCCCTTGTGTGAATGGCACCAGCCAGGCCAGAGCCCCCACTCTGCTCTCCACGTGTCCCCGCCCAGCCGGTCACTCGCCAGGGGCAGATTGTGCCCACGTGACACTCTCCTGGCTGCCTCCTCTTCGCCGTCCCTGCTGCCCCTGCAGTGGGCCAGACCTGATGACAGCTCTGTGTCATTGCAGCATGTTCCTCCCGACCTTTATCCCTGCCTGTAGAACTTGGTCCCTTCCCATCCATCTTCCACCCTGTGCCCACAGTGACCTTTCTAACCTGAAAAGTTCTCTGCTTGAACCTTCTGAGAGTCTCTATACCTTCAGGAGACGTCATGGGTAGCTACTGACCTCCTTCGTCCCCTCCTGGCAAGCCATTCTTGTGCTTCCCCAGTGTGGCATGCTGCCTTTTGTGACTGCACATGCCTTTGCTCTCTCCTCTGTCTAGAGCTGTTTTCCCCTGGTTTTCACATGGCAAATTCCTGCGTGTTCTTCACAACTCAGCATTGCTGTCCCCGCCAAGGAGCCGACTCTCACTTTTACCTCCTGGTCTCACCAAGCCACGCTGTGCTTTCTGTCCGTGACACCCGTCAGGCAGGATTTTTACTGACTGTTCTCTTGACTGTCTCTGCATACAGGAGACTGAGCTCCTTGAGAACAGGAACTAGGTGTTTTAGGTCTTCTGTTTGACCAGTCTGATGCAGAGGAGGCAGTCGGAGAACACTTAGCAGTGAATGGATGAAGTGTCGGGCTTAACAGAAGTGGGAATGGGTATGAAGACATGTCACACACTTACGTTCCTTGCCATCTGTGCCATTTGTTCAGTCTCATATCTCATGGTCACACCACTCCAAGGAGGGTCAAATACTGTTTTTAGAGAACCTTCTGGGGCCTCATTCCATGTTCAGTTCTTTAATCACATTTATCTTTATTTTTTTATTGGTCCATGTCCTGAAAAATCAGAGTGTCTTTTTGTAAGTGTTGACTGTCGTGAATACATGGAGAAAGTCAGAAAAGGCAGATGAAGCTTTCTGGTAGTAAAAGGGGTTGAATAATCTTGCATTCAAACTGTGGTATCAAAATACCATTATAGGCTGGCGTGGTGGCTCACACTTGTAATCCCAGTACTTCAGGAGGCTGAGGCAGAAGGATTGCTTGAGCCCAGGAGTTCAAGACCAGCCCGGGCAACACAGTGAGACCCCATCTCTACAAAAAAATAGGAAAATTAGCTGAGTGTGGTGACTCATGTCAGTAGTCCCAGCTACTCAGGATGCTGAGGCAGGAGTTTGAGGCTACAATTAGCTATGATTGTGTCACTGCACTCTAGCGTGGGCAATAGAGCAAGACTCTGTCTCTAAAAATATATATATGTATATATACATATATATACACACACGTATATAAAATATAAATTATAATCAGGTATGTGAGTCCCTTGGCTGACCTGGATGTACAAAGCAGAATTTAAGACAGAGCACAGAGAGAACACATTCTGCATACCCCACGTAACCTTGCCATGACTATTTGCACATTGCTGGTAAGGACTGGCATTTGCTGATTTTCACAAACTAGAAAGGTTGCTCCTGATTTTCTCTTTAAGTGGATAATAATTCCTTTGTTGACCATAAGTCATGATAGGAAAGTGAAGTATACCATACCTGGCATTGCATTCATAACCTTTTCAATGACAGGTTAATCTTTTCTTTGTGTGCTAGCACGCTGGCCTTTACTTCAATGGTGGAAGGAGCACCGCATGTCAAACTAATGTCCTGTCATCCCTTTGGGGCAGAAGGGACACTGTCTTACTTGTCTTTTGTCTCCAGCTTGCTAGCTTGGCGCCTGGCATTTAGATGTTAAATGAATAAATTGTTTAGGCAAAGCCATTAGCAGCATGATCTAATGGCCATAAACAGGAAAGTGTGTGTGGGCAATTTACATTTTAAGAATTATGTTTTAATAAGTGGTGAATTATTTCAGTCCAAATCCAGTGTTAATTATCATCAATAATGGATGAAATATATGGAGCACTGACTATGAACACCACACTCTGCTGCCTCTCCCATTAAGTGAAAGACTAAGTTTTATAGCTTGAAAAGAAGGAAAACAGGAAATATAATTACAAGTACATATAACAGCATACAGGGCTCACGTCGCGTAAGGCTGGTGTGACAAAGTATTCCCACGCAGAAGTCCTCCAGTTCTGTGGCATGAATAAAACAAACAAACAAAAATAGTAAATCATAAACGTTTGCAATTCTCCCCTTCCCTCTCCACCTAAGGAGGACTAGTTCTGTGCCGGTTTAGCCTGCCACTTGTTGTGGGGTGAGAAAGGTAAATGATAAAATTGAGACGAGGCCAAATTGCCACCTAAGAGAAAATGTGGTGGTCGGGGCGGGAGGAGCATGTGAACAGCCGTGGTGGGGACATGTGAGAGAGTAGGGTGAGATTCGAGGCACCAGGCTGAGCCATCGCCATGGGAAGTGGAATTTGGGGAAGAGAGGGTAAAAATGCTTGTGGGGGAGTTTTTATGAGCATGGCACCATGGAATTGTTGGACACCCCAGCCTCTTGTTCACCCCTGCTGTCCAGGCCTCCTCTGAAACCTTTGGCCAAGACCTGTGAGCTTTTCAACTCTTCCTGGTGTCCAATTTATGTTTCTTTTAGATGGGACATGAGTCCTGGGAGACCAGCCTCCGCCTAAGCATAGGCTGCAGCGACAGACTTGAAAGTTAGCCCCTTCACTGTCGTAGGGGAATGGAAATGGGAAAACGGCTTAAAAACAGTTTTTCCTTTTAAAAAATAGTTTAGATAGCCCTGTCCTCTCACCCTACCCTCCCCCACCCCTAACTTCTTTACCTTATTGATTTTCTTAGCAAATCTTATTTCTAAAAAAGCAAAAACTTCCAAGAGAATTTTCAGCTCTTCCTTGGGTAAAATTACTAATAGCCAGCTACCCGATTAGTGGAGCCTGAATTGGGGGTGTTTTGGTCTATTTTGCACGAACTTCTCTTCTGTTTAACTCAATGTCTTAAATCTGTAAGGGTAGACATCTATCAGTATAGAAATGTCAGTGGCTCTTAGATTGAATACTTTAATAATAATGCCCCATTGGGAACTTCTCGAAGCAGCAGGAGGCTTGGTACATACCTGAGAAGTAGTGGCGTGTGTCGTGATGCTCAGTGCGTATAATCTGACAGAGTTGTCCGTTCTTGAGAAGAGGCAGCTCAAGTCACTGTATGATGCACCCATCTTTAGCTTGCAAGGGGAATTCTGTAGTTTGGGTGAGTGGGCATGATATATGTGAGGAGAAATTAAATGTTGATATCATTACACGATGACTGAATTTCAATCACTGAACGATGAAGTCATTCTTTCACACGCAGATGGCATTCTATGCCTATAATATTTTGCCGGGGCTGCTGTAACAAAACGCCACCCACTGGGTGGTTTAAACAACAGAAATTTAGCATCTCACTGTTCTGGAGGCTGGAAGTCAGAGATGAAGGTGTTGGCAGGGCCAGGCGCCCTCTGAAGATGCTAGGAAAGGATCTGTCCCAAGTCTCTCCCCCGGCTTCTGGTAGTGCCTTAGCTCGTGGCTGCGTGACTCCAGTCTGCACATGGTATTCTTCCTGTGTACCTGCCTGTGTCCAAATTTCCCCTTTCTTATAAGGACACTAGTCCTATTGGATTAGGGACCACTCTCCTCCAAGATGACCTCATCTTAACTGATTATATGTGCAATGACCCTGTTTCCAAATCAGGTTACATCCAGAGGTACTAGAGGTTAGGATGGCAACATGTGAATTTGAAGGGACAAAATTCAAACCACAATTGCCTGCATGACAGTTTGCGGGGGTCAGGGTGAGTCTTGTAGCTATGCCTTCAACAGCGTGCCCTTTTGGGGAGATGAGTGTCAAGCATTCACTGATTTCAGGTAACGGGGCCCTCTTGAGTCTGTGATGTAATCTCACACTCCCCTAAGAGCTATTTATGGCCTACAAGCCTGTGAACATTTGAATGCGCGTGTGCAGAAAAGACAATGAGCCAGACAGCTTCTACACCCACTTAAGAGCACTCACATGGATCAGTCACCCACCCTGAGCACCGCATTAGATTTGACATCTGAAATGTGTCTGGCATTTTAAGGTAGAGAAGCCTTTAAAAAAACATCACGTGGATGCCAGTTCCTTACTATCTCCCTAAAAGCGCCGAAACACAGAAATCCAGACACAGGAATCTGCAGGGATATTAGATCCTAAGTGACCAAGCCTCTGAAGAGGCCGGGGACAAGGGCAGAATGCCTGCAGTGTCATGATATTTAGGGATTATTAAGTTTAATTTGTTGTACTATGAGTCCACCTGGCACGTAGTAGACATTCATTGAAAGTTTGTGAACAGATGGCAAATGGAGTCTCTGTTCCCTGGGCATGAATCTTCACGGCTCCTGCATTCAGTCCCTGCTCCTGGCCTCTGTTGTTGGCAGAAGGGACTGATGTATTGTTTCTGGTACCTCCTCGCACACTGCTCACAGTCTGGGCACACCGGAAGTGCTCACGAGGCAGTGACGGACACCTGGATTGCATCTGGAACGAAGTCGGAGCAACGTACAGCCTGGCCTGTCGAGGATCTCCTTTGAAGAAAATCCTACAGCCAAACCAGCCCATGCCCTTGGGAAGCAGAGACATGCCACGCCCTGCTGGGCAGATGTGCACAGTTCTTATGGACCCCGCTAAGTTTTCTGCTTTGTTCCTTCTTTCTTGTTTTCCTTTCTTTTCTACTTTTCTGGCTTCTTAAGCCATTTGTTGAGTTTACCCTTTCAAAACCCACCTTGAGCATATGTTCAGAAATGACCCAGCTGGAGGGCTTCTGTACACCCGTGTGCAGAGTGAGTTGCTGTCTCTTTCCTTCCAGTATCTTGTTGATCTCTCTGTGCAGTCATTTGTTCCCCGCATTACAGTGACCTCTAACACTGCCTGTCTCCCAGCAAGATGTGGGGTCTCAAGTGATTTTTACTCATCTCTGTTTCCCTAATACCTAGTTCAGCACCTAAGCTAGCACTTACTCAGTGTTCAGTGTATGGTGGCTAAATGAAGGAATGAATGAGTCCCTACTGTTCTGCTTGCATAGCACTGTTCTGAAGTGTCGTGAAGGACACAAAGATACAGAAGTTACGGTAGGTCATTCTTCCAAATAGCTTGCCTTAAACGTAAAACATATAAACATATGCTTGTTCAACACAAGTGGCATCAAAATAATTCAGTCAAGAGTAGGACCCAGTGGTATAATGGAAGGATCACTCTTCATAGACTCCTAGATTTGGATTCTAGTCCTGACCACAAGTTACATACTCTGTGACCTTGGGAACTTCCCTTAACCTCTCTGAGCCTCAGTTTACTGATCTAAAAAAATGAACCTATTGTTTATCGTAAAGAATTACTGGGGATATTAAAGGGAATGATATATGTGAAAGTGCTTTGTGAGTGATGAAGTGATATATAAATCTGAGGTAGGTGGCTTCTGTGACACAGGGCAGTATCTGAGTTAGGACAAGTCAGGGGAGTGGTACTGGCAGTACATGTTCTGAGTTTCTAGGTAGGAGTGGGCAAGGAAGGCACCAGCAGGAGTTAGAACCTGGCCAGAGCTTTGAAGAATAAGGCCATCTTGGACAGGCAGGGGGAGGGAAGTTGGCCTGAGTGACTGCACGTGGTGTGCAGTGGACAAGGAGTGTGCATCAGAGGGGAACAGTGAGCAGGACCCATGGCTGGAACAGAAGGTGGTGCCAGAGGTTGCTCTGCCTGCCATAGAGAAGGCAGAAGGTGCTTAGCACTTAAGTTTCCAAATGGAGCTCAACTGCTCTTCATATATATATGCTGTTAAGTGTGATGATGTTTCTCTTCCAACCCTGCAACAACCGTAGGAAATCACTTGCCGTTCCCCAAACACCACGCACACTTACGCTGTCATTGTTTTACACGTGCTCCTCACCATTGATGGAAATGCTGCCCTTCTGTCTCTGTTGACTGCTCTACTTATTCTTTAGGATTCAGCTCAGACCTTGTCTGCTCTGTCCTGTATTTCCAGGAGCGGTCCCCTTCGCATGCCTGCCCCCACGTGCACACGCACATGCAACCCGCAGTCTTGTTCCTCTGTGCTCTGGCAGCACCATTGGCTCCCCCGCTGGAACACTGATCCCAGTGCACTGTGACGGTTTGTTTGGTGTCTGTCTCCCGGCAAGACCATGGGCTCCTGGGCAATAGGGGCTGGAACCTGTGCAGCTCTGACCCTTCAGAGCCTCCTGTAACCTGGATAACCTGACCCGTGTAGGTACTCAGTAATTGGAGGGACAGAAGGAAGAAGGATGCTCCTTTCAAAGTCTATATGTTCTTTACACAGAAGAGCAGCCCATATCTTTGCCAACAGGAAGAGCAGTCTCCTGGATCACCGTAGGAAAGGCACTGGAGGGATGATGAGAGTAGAAGTGATGATGTGACCAATCAGCTGAATTGTTCTCGAAGGCAGAGAACAAGAGTTTGCCTCATCCAGTCCAGTGGAGTGGTTTCAAGTTTACTTCCTTTGGGGGAGACATATGTTTGGCATTTGGCAGTGTCTTAATCCCTTTGGGCCACTATAACAAAATACTATAAACCAGGTAGCTTAAAAACAACAGAAATTTATTTCCCACGGTGCTAGTGGCTGGAAAGTCCAAGATCAAGATGCCAGCATATTTAGTGTGGGCTCGTTTCCTGGCGCCTTCTTGCTGTGTCCTTATGTGGTGGAAGGGGCAAGGGAGATTTCTGGGTCTCCTTTATATGGGCACTCAGCCCATTCATGAGGACTCTCTTCCTTCAAACCCTTATCACCTCCCAAAAGACCCACCTCCTAACACCATCGCCTTGGTGCTTAGGATGACAACATAAGAATTTTGGGGAGGCACAAGCATTCAGACCATACCAGGCTGAAATAATGATATGCTGTTCTTTATTTGTAGTAATTATGGATATGGTTTGTTTCTATTTTATTTCTTTAAATCTGCCAGGACTTTTGTGCTATAATTCTTGACAATACTGGAAATAAATTGATGGGAGTGTTCATGGGAATGAATGAGTGAGTGAGTGAAACCATTTTGAAACTAGATTGCTAGGTTGCTGCCGGTATTTCTTTGTCTACTCCTCACCTTTCGAGAATGCCCACAGGTTTCTGCACCCAGTAACTTCCCTGATCAAATATAACTACAGGATGACAATGCTTTTAAATTGAACAATTCTAAAGACTGGTTATTTTGAGACTAAAGAGTAGAATTTGGTGTCAACATTTGCTTTTAAAAAAAAAGTGATTTCAGAGTTTGTCAAGTACTGAAGTGTCAGAAAAAATAATGTCAATGGTGTGTTTAAGACATTTATTTTTGTATTCTCGGTTCTTAGGAAATAAGGGGAAACTCTGTCTAGAAAAGCTATAGTTTTTAAATTAAAAGGAAACTACACAAGCGTGATTTGCTTTTGCCTTTGCAGAAACTCAGTGTGTGCATGGGCTGTGTCTAATCCACCACCATCCCACCTTCCCACCTCCACACGCCTCACATCAGCTGTTTCTTTCGTATCATTGGGCGGGGGGAGCAATTGCTGGTTTAAGCTACAGTCCATTCAAATTCATAAAAAACCTAAACCAGTGGATAATGAGTCCTCCTGGATTAAGTGAAATTCTGTGGGTAGACAGACGAGTCAAAATACAGTCCACACATACCCCAAGCGAACATTTCTTCTCATTCCAAATATGCTGTGGGCACGAAGAAAGGATTTAGTCCAAAGTGCCTTGGGGTTTTGTTCAGTCCGGAGTGTAATTTTTTTTTCTCTTTCGCCTATAGCCATTTCCTTAACATTACTGAAAGGCCTTTTTTCCTAATGAAGCATAAAAATTGATCGTATCTTGCCAGGAGGGTTCTTCCGAAGTCTTAAGATATTAAAGATTTCATGAGAACCACATGAAGAATATCTTCTTGAATCATTTACATTTTCCCCTTTTGTAGGCTTATGTAACCGTGCAGAAAATCTAATAATAAGTGTGCTATTAGTGTACCTTGTGCATTCTGCAGGCAGCCACGCCGCAGGGGGCGAGAAACACCAGCACCGGGGCTGGTGGGTAGCACGAAGGTGTACAGGTTTCTGAAGTAAGGCCCGCTTGGAAAATCTATCACTCATTGAACAGAGAGTGAGTTGTCATCAGGCTTTTTTTTCCTCCCCTTTCCCTGTTCAGTCTTCTTTTCTCTTCCCCTGTGCAGAAGGAAACACGGTAGCCACGGGCCTTTCGTTCACAATGGAGTATATTTTCCAAAGCAAATAGCTTGGACTGTTTCCGTTCTCAAAGCAATTTAGGTGGGTGCAAAGAGCTAAATTTGGGTTCGAGAGAACTCTTAAATTAGTATCATAGGAAGATAATAAATAGGAAACAAAACAAAGATACAAGCATTCTTGTCAGATGGAAATTACCCAGCACGCATTTGCAAATGACAGATTGGTACTACCCAGGCTTTCTCATGTTCCAACATTGAATAAAAGGTTCTATCCAGGTCCCCAGAAGCTGCGGTGACGATCCAGGTGAGAGAACAAGAAATGAAGAATTTTTAAAGTTCTCCGATTTTTGTAACCAGGCGCAGAGGGACACTTGGTGGGTTTGGGGTGGACGTTAGCATCTGTAGTAGATGAAGGAATTGTGGAGTTGTTCACAGTTGTTTCCAAGAGAGACTCGTCTTGATGATATTTGCTTTGGACTCCAGGTAACATGGCTGTGGTTCTTAAAGTTCAACTATTTGTGACTGAAAAAAGAGTTTTCTGTTTCAGGTCGCTTAGGCATGGGAATCAGTGAAGTCAAGCCTGAACAATAAATAATGTCTCCCTTCCAACTCAGGGTGCCTTCCTCATGATGCCAGAGCGGTGGTCATTCCTTTCTCATTCTTATGATGTGGTGATGGGGTCTGAGCACGTGTAGCCTGTCTTTTCCGGGAGAAGGGCGGGATGTCTCGACTTTACTCAGCCACTGCCTTTCTCACTATTTTTACCCTGCAGCACCTCTGCAGAGTCGCAGGCTGGGTGGGTGAGTGGGCGTCTTTTCTCTGCCAGCCCAAGCGGAGTTCTTCTGAAAGGAAGTTAACGGGGCTCAGCTGCTGCCACAAAGCCAGCCAGGCCAGTTCTCTTTCACACTGCTGCAAAAGCAGACATTTTAATGCTATGCCTTCTCTTGTCCTTGGAAAAATATAAGAAAGCACGCAGGTTATACCATAGCGAGAGCGCCTCCTTCAGTAGTATTCCCATAATACTTACGTGCTTGGGGTTTTCTTCTTTCATCCCAAGCCCCAGCTTAGCTCCATGACAGACAGACGTGGGAGCTGCTGATGGTCGGGGCGCACATACCATCCAAACTCACAGTCCTCACGGGAGTCCTCGCGGGCCCACTAACCCAGAGGAGCACACATGGATGATACATCGCCATTTATGCCTTCAGAGACATTTTCTCTCTAATTGATGCTCACTTGGACCTACGATAGTTCATCAAGGTCCAGAGGTGCTCATTAAAACGAACGTCGGATAGTGTGGTAGATGTGGCTTATCATTAGGAATCCAAGAAAGGGCTCTGTGGAACTTGTTATATACAGCATTTATAGATTGTTAAATTAAAGGATTAGTGTTGTGCTAAACCATTTTCAGGTTAATCAGTTGTGGGAAACCAGATTTGATGTTTAAGCAGGCTTAAACTATGATTTTATAGTAAGAAAAATTGTTAAGCTACTGTTACTTCTAATAAGCCCTCTAGCTTGCTAATTGAGCGTACTCTACAATTTTGCACCTAACTGAATATGGTCTTGTTCCTTAATTTTGTTACGTGCGAGTCTTATTGTAAGCTCCTTTTTAGCAGGGACTATGCCATTTTTTTTTTCTGTCCCTATCCTAAAAGCTCCTGGTGTAATTCTGGGTATTAAATATATAGCAGATGCTAAGGAATTTGTTTATCGTGAGATTGCTACATTTTCAGAATGTCATTACCATCTGTTAATCACATGATTTATGTCATGATGCTTTATGTAACCTGTCCATTTACAGAAAAACATTGCTGTAACATGTTGATCTGTAATCAGGTTGTCATCAGCAATAGGAAGAGTGTTACAGACTTCATATGGAAGTAGAAAAGATAAACAGGTCTAATCTGGATATGCTGCCCTAAGGTGATACAGGTATGGCTTCCAGACTGTCACCTGGACTGGCCTGAATTCCTTCACCAAGAAACGTGGGTGTGACAGATCAAAAGGTCTGTTTGCCATTTATCTTTCACGTCATAACTGCTAATAATTGCCTTGCGCCCATACACATTAACATGTCCACGAATCAGCTAGAAATAAAATAAGTAAAAGAATTGTGTAAATGGAGAAACTAAGGCACAAACAAATTTTAGATCACTTATAAGTGATTTCTTAGAGCATTTATGTGTAGAAACCATAACGTCAAGCCATAATAGGTATAACAACAAAACTGATGGCGATGGACTTCCAGGAATAAAATGAGCCTTAAACAGACATATCAGGCAGCATGGTCCAGGACATCCCCTGAAGTGGGAGTTACTGTAGCGCCCACATGGCCTGTGTGCCTCTCCACTCGGGCCTCCTGTTCAGCCTCGTGTCACCTGCCCCTTCCCTGCCAAATAAAGCTCCTGTGTCCACATTCTCCACTCTCTACCTCAGTCACATTTTTAAGTGTCTAAGTTATCAATACTACTATAAAGGCATCAGTTGATTGTATACATGGGCCCTCGGCATTTCAGGAACGATAATTACTGCCAGCCATCACCAAATGGAATCCTCTTTATCCACATTGACAGGTTTGGGCCTGAGTGTATGGTGGATTGGGTGGGGTCACGTGCTTTCTGTATTCAAGGGCTCTGACTCGGTTTGCACTTTCTGCCCAGCTCACCCGTCAGTTCCACCTGTGAGCTTCTCTCCTGTTCACTCTCCACCTCCCTTTCATTCTTTCCTTTCTCTCTTTCTCTCCAAATCTCCTGCTTTTTAATTTTCTTTTTCCCTTCTGTCTCATTGGTGAGGCCAGGGGTGTGGAAGGATGCAAGCTCCCCACCAACCTTTCCACCAAGACACAGTCTCCTTCTTGGCCTTTATTTAGATGTTTGACTTTCTGTCTTTCTTTTTCTTTTTTTTTTTTTCTGAGACAGAGTCTCGCTCTGTTGCCCAGGCTAGAGTGAGTGCCATGGTGTCAGCCTAGCTCACAGCAACCTCAAACTCCTGGGCTCAAGTGATCCTTCTGCCTCAGCCTCCCGAGTAGCTGGGACTACAGGCATGCACCACCATGCCCAGCTAATTTTTTCTATGTATTTTTAGTTGGCCAATTAATTTCTTTCTATTTTTAGTAGAGACGGGGTCTCACTCTTGCTCAGGCTGGTTTCGAACTCCTGATCTTGAGCGATCTACCCACTTCGGCCTCCCAGAGTGCTAGGATTACAGGCGTGAGCCACCGCGCCTGGCCTCAACTTTCTGTCTTTCTAATATTCCTTTCAATTTACAAAAGAAAAGTAGATTGGATTTGTAAAATGTCTTAATTGGCTGATTTTTTTAAATGTGTATCAATAATATTATATAGAGACTTATTGACTCAGGCCTGCCCTGGATTTAATCAAACAGAAATTATATATGTATGTATTACAGAAATTTTACAATATCACATGGTCCAGTAGAGAAAGAAGTCAAAGAAATGTGTAAATTTCTGTGACCTCTTTAGACATTTGGGATTAAACCAAATTAAAATATTTTATGTATCTTTTGCTATCACGTTTCTTCTTACCTGACTAATGTTAATAAGTAATATTAACATCTGTGAAGATCATAAGTTTTTGTATGGTACAATAAATTCTCACTTATTCACACACTTGGAGAGTACCAAGTCTGATTAAAGCAAAGCATAAAAGAAATGTTACTATATCATTTTTATCTCATATATTAGCTCATATTTAGTGCATGTAAGTGTTTGAATAGATCCTCATTTTTAATTAACAAAATATTTGTGCAGTTGGGTATTTTTAAACCAATTAGAACAGTTCCTTCTTGTAAGTAAATTAAATGCTATTCTTAGACTATGGTATGCACCATTCATTTGCTTTGCAAAACCATTCTTTCTAGTTGGTGTGAAAGCAAATTGAGCCCAGCTCCACTGGAATCTATTGCATTTCCGCAATTTCTTGGCTTTAGAGTGTATGCTCTCAACAGCAGGGACTTGGTCTTACCCACCTTTACGTGCCAGGGCCTGGCTCCTAGAATGATTCCAGCTGGTTGGAGCTTAGTCAGTATTTGCTAACTGATTAAAATTTAGCTCCATTAATTTATATGACAAAATTACTTACCATTTGCCAAGTGATTTTGGATTGACAATTAGTTACAAACTGTAGTTTAAAGTTCTTCCAGTTTTATCTTGTTTTTCCTTTAACTAGTTTTTAAAAATAGTTGATTCTATCCTGTAATTCTAATTACAATGTTAAATGAAAGAAAGAATTCAAATTACATATTCAGAATTATTCTAATTTTGTAAATATATATAGATATACGTGAGCTTTAAAAAAAAAAAAAGAAATGTATATATGCCAGAAAATAGTGAAAATGTAAATAGTAGCTACATCAGGTTGGTGAGATTAGGAGCAGCTTTATATTTTTTAAGTTTCCTGTATTTCCAAATATGAACACATTTTATTCGTATATCAGGAAAAGACCAAAAATAGTTTAGTTGTACACTGGAAATCTTAGTTTTGGAGATAACCGAGACACCTGGGGGGAAAGTTGTTATTTCTTCTCAGTTGCCTCGGCTTTCCCAAAGCTCATGTTCACCAGTTCCTTCCATTACGTTGCAGACAATTTTAGTAGCTTCAGTTCTTTAAAAGATCTGTGCCTTTTAGAACTTCAATTGTTATGAGTGAAGAGTAGACCCAAGTGAGGAACAGTTGCCTTTTTTAAATATGTCAGGAGTGTTAATATGGAAAGAACGGTGCCTTTCAAACCGAGAGTGGAAGCAGCTGCCCTGCCACTCTCTGTCTAGTCGCCTGGAGCTCGTCATCACTTAACTTTCTGCTTCAGTTGCTTCTTCTGGACATTATAATATTCCTAATACTCACCTCATGCAGGATTCCTGAGAGCAGCAAATAAGATCACAGTATGTGGGGAAAGGGCTTTGAATGACAATCACTACGTTATTATCACCACAAGGGTTATTTCCAGTTGTAGAAAGGCAGGGCAGGTAGGATGCAGCTGGTCTCTTTATCTTGATCTGCAAGCTGGACACGTCCAGGCTCTGCTGCTTGGCCCTGCAAATGAGGAGTTAGAAGGTAAACACCAATATTTCTCTTCATCACTAATAGCTTCGTAGTTCATGGCAGGTGATTCCTTGGCTTCCGTTAGCATTTCAGAGACCATTATACACATCAGTCATCCTCTGCAGAGGCAGAGAAAACTCATTTTTTAAGGTAAATAGTCTCAAGTCAGGGCTTCAGTCCTGGTGGAATGAAGTAAAGGAGATTTTAAGGTAAGCTCACATTTGAGCAGATGCTGGATATTATCAGAGATGCTCGTGAGGGGGCAGGAGCACTGAAGATGTATATACCCTTTTGCACATCTTTAAATGCCTGTAAGTGCTTACCAGGAGCCAAGAGTGAAAGGGTAGATGCATGCAAATGCCAGAGTTAACCTTGAGCTTTGGACATTCACCGGGTAAATAAAAATTGATGGCACAGTGCAGGACTAGGATTCTGCTGCTCTGTGGCTCATTCCTTTGTTATTTCAAAGAGTGCACATTGTCCTTCCAAGGTTTTGGGCCATGACTGTGCGTGTGTGGAGGGAAGAACCTGTGCTGGATATTGAGTTTATTTGTCCTCGTGGGTGGGACAAGGTATTACCGAAGGTGGAGTAGAACAGGGGAAACCACATACTGCCTATCCCTCCATTACCACTTTCAATTTGAATATCAGAAAGCAACAGTAGAGGAGTTTTCAAAGGTGAGGTAGATGATTTCAAGTTACTATACCATAGAGGAGAACAATTTCCTTCTGTTTCGAAGGGCCATAGAGTGATTTGTGGGAGTGAAGATTGTGGGGAGGGGTCTTGGAGAAGCACCAAGAAAAGGCAGTTAATTTATTGATCTTCATTAATTGAATTTAATAAGTGAGTTTTGCCAGGTTAGTAATATCCGTTAGTTTCAGAGGGTGTTTTAGTATTCCTCTGTAAAAGCATCTAGGGGTATGTTTTATGGCTATAGCATATTGATTTTCTTGCACACATATTGAAATAAAGATACCTTTTAACATTTCAGATACTGACTCATAGCCCAAATTCAAAAATCTCCATTTAGCACTTTCTAAAACATCAGTGCAAATTGATGTAGTTTTATAGATTTATGTACTAAGATGCAGATTAAGACATGTGGAAGCTAATGAGCATAGCAAGAAAGAAAATTTTTTCAAGTCTGTTCATTGCTATTCCTCTTTACGTTTTTTATTATTTAATAGCTTATTCCTTGAATATGTGTGACTTGGGATTAGATGTGCCAGTTGGAAGACCTCAGAGGTTCAGAAATTCACAGACATGTGTAATATAAAACCATATTCATTTAGCAGATACTGATAGGCATGTAAAATAGAACCTCCATCATCTATCTTTAGAAAAAGAAGATTAAACAGAAGTATAATTAATTTGCCAACTCTGCTTCCCAATTGAGACATTTATCAAAGTTGATCTTTAATCATTAGTTTCCTTATCTGTAAAATGAAGTCTTTTATGACCTCTAAGTTCTATTTGTAACAGTTAAGATTAGGTTTAGCTCCCTGTCACCAGAAAAAAAAAAAAAAGAAAGAAAGGAAAAACTAAAGAAATAGACATTTATTTTTCCCTCACATAAAAGAGGTTGAAAGGTAGGCAGTCCAGGGTGGATATGGCAACTGCATACGCTCAGGAACCTTGTCACCTGTCTTTCTGTTTTGCCATCCTTAGTATATTTCTCATGTACAAGATGGCTGCTTAAGCTCCAGCCTTTACATTAGCATTCTAGAAAGCAGCAAGGAGGAAGAGACAAAAGGTCTAGCCCCCTTTTCAAATATCCTTGGTAGAGGAACCATACCAACACTTTTGTTTACTTCTTGCTGGCCAAAATTTAGTCTCAGCATGCCTAGTGGCAAGGGAGAATGATGATCAAGGCTTTCAGCTGGCAGCAGTGTGTCTCGCTCAAAACCAAGGTTTCTACTTGTAAAGAAAAGAAGGGGTAAGCAGCAATTATCCACAAATTTTTGAGCTCAAAAAACCATGATCCCGTATTTCTGGGAAAATTCGACCTATACAATCAAGTCTGCGTGTGTACAAAACAGGCAACTTAAACTATGAGCCTTCATTAGCTCTTCTCCTTATTTAGACCTGGCATTGTATTTGCAGGCCTAGATCAGAATCTTTAGGATGTATGTGTGTGAGAGAGAGAGACAGAGACAGAGACAGAGACAGAGAATCTTTACAGTAAGATGTGATGAATAGGTAACTCAGAAGTTTATAACTGCACCTTTCCCTTTCCTTCCCCCCACCCCCAGTATCAGCATACACAGTGTTACCCCCCACCCTGTTAATACTCCCATGATTAATAGCAACAGGGAAGCGTGTGCTTTCCTTGAGAGTTGTGTGCACTTTGTTAAGGTTGCTTGCGGTCACAAAGGCTACTAATAATTATAGCACTGTGCTATTATGCTATGTGGCTGTGTCTGTTAAGACAGGTTGGGGTCAGGGGAGAAATGTCCCCTGGGATAGCTGAGGGAGAAAGTCACTAAAAGTTACAAATCTCAAGTTTAGGCTCTACGCATGAGATCATTCTTGAAAGTCAAAGAGAAAAAAAGAATCACACATTTGTAATTTTTTAAGTTCCCCGTTTTAGTAGCTAATTAAAACCAGGACTTTTCTATTTCAGGCCAGAATCTCCACTGGATTTTTTTGTGAATATGTTACATGTGGGCTGATTGGAGGTTTAGGTTTGTTTTATTTCATGCATATATATTTTTAAGTGTCTCTGAGATTCTTGATCAACCAACAGAATGCAAGAGGTCCTTTTGTTATATTCTAAAATTCATTTCTGCTCCTGATTGTAGCAAAGGGATGAGCGGATAGGGTGCCAGAGCCAGAAGTTAGCTAGGTGATGGGTTCTGAATTAATGTGGTATTCTGTGTGATATAATGTTGTTTCCTAGGAAACTGCCAGCATCTAGCTATCCTCCAGAAAGATAAGTGGTCAGGAAGGTGGAGATGGTATTAGAACTATTATTATTGTTGTTGTTGTTAACAAGCAGATATGTCATGAAACTTGTCACAGAGGTCCCCTTTTCCATATATCAACAAGGTCTCATAGGTAATAAAAGGTAGACAGTTAAGATTGTTTCTTTAAATATTGCTATGGGTCTGACCAAGATTTAGCCACAAAAGTAAATAGAATCCCTGATGCTGAGAAGAGATCAGAATGAGTTGAAACATAGGGGACCAAAGAAGAAAGCAGGAAAAACAATGTTTTTACATTAGTAAGTATGGCAATCATATATATATATATGGGAGACTCTGAATAGACGCCTCACAGGCAGGTGTGTAAGTGGAAATGATTAATACATAGCTGTAGACACAGGTAATTCTATATAAATGCATGAGGTTTCTATAGCTTGGAAGGGAAGAAAAAGGCAGTTGTTAAAAATGAGGTCATTACCAGTTGTCTGAGCCCCAGCAGGTTCCTACTGTCCTACCTAAATGCTGTTTATGAACAGTTTGCAGGTCTGAATACACTCTTTGACTGTAGTGTATGCTATGAATTGACTAGAATTGGAAGATAATGTTTCAAGAGATTTTCTATTTGGTTATGTTGTCATTTTTTTCATTAACAGATCTGGTTAAGGCCTAGGGACCTTAAACCCCCAAATGTCATTGATTAATAGATGTTTCTATAGTATAAAGCAGAAGGAAGGAGAAACACTTCGAAAACCGGTAATTCCACTTTGGTCCTCCTTGTTCTACTATTTAAAAAAAAGAAACCAGTGCTGATACAGGTGACACGCTTCTGTTTGTCATCCCTCCCGTGTGTACTTCTAGCTTGGCACCATCACTGGGAGGACAGGAGCCACCCCCTGCCGGCTGTGATCACCAGTTCTTTCCTCTGTACCCCCATGTGAACTGGAAGCGCCTCAAAGGAGACGAGGCGCCTTATTAGTTTAATAAAATGGGGTTTAAGTAGAAGATTGCATTAACGAATAGTATGGCATTCATTCTTATGCCTGTGCTTTCTATTGGGCTCAAAACCTGGGTCCCTGGCAGATTGGAGTATCAGTATCCTTGAGCAGTGGGGGGAAACCGTGCCTTAATCTTACAACCTCAAAATATCTAAATTCTGGCATGAAACCATTTTTAAAAAATGGTGCCCCACACTTAGTCAAATTCAGGCAATTCAATTTGGAGAATTATTTTCTGTAAATGAGGTGCTCTGATCAGAGTTCTGACTTCAGTTTTATCAGCTGCCCGAGTGCCAATGTTTAGTGTAATTAAAATACAGTGTGGCGTCTTCAGGCATCTTTCAGGGTCTACCTTTAATCAATTCTAGTGCTTGAACTTAGTGAACTGGACACTTTTAAGTTCTGAGGTTGGAAAATAGAAACCAGGACCGGCTGCCAAAATGCCTTATCTCATAATCCAAAATCATTTCTAGAAGCTGCTGAAGGTGGATGCCCTGAGAAATGGACAGACTCTGCAGTTTCAGGTCAGGACTGTATTTGAGGCACTTCACAAAAGGATTTCACCCAATGTTGTGGCCCCAGTGTTTATTGACTAACTCTGGGTTGGGCTGCCACCTCAGCAGACCAACTGATTAAATCCTGCTACCCTTTACTGGGGGTGAAATAAGATGCCTACAAACTCACTCCTAACCCCACCTGCCACGCCACGTCTTTCCAACAAACATATCGAGAATGGAGAGGAGGCTCAGAAAGAGGGCAAAAATGGGTGAATTTGGAGAACACACTGAAAATTAGCTGATTTTGAATGGTAGGGATGGGAGCCAGGCCCCTTTAGTACTGGTCCACTTTCTAAATGCCAGAGGGAGCTCATTCTGTGCTTAAAGGAGAACTTTGCCTTCCTCTGTGGTTAGACTGCTGAACAGATCAATTTATATCAAAGAGCATCAACTTTTCTTATTTATACCATGGCTTACGTCCCACATCACACTTTATTTACTCTTGGCGGAACCTTGAGTCGCTGTCTGATTTTGTCTGGTGTCCTGCAGTGGAGCCCTGGGCGCCAGAACAACCCAGTCAGCAAATGGTAAGTGCTCAGCAGTCATTACAGGACACGATATCAGCACCTCCTGGAGCTACTTTGTGTAACAGATATTCAGCATGTGCCTATTGAGTATGTATCAGGCACAGTGCCAGGGCCTTAGGGTTGGGAAGAAAAAAAAATAGCCCTTCCCCTCAGAGAGCTTAGAGCGTAGCAGGTGACAGAGTCTGTTTCCCCTGCCTTTCCACTGGTATTTCTGAAACTGTGAACAGCCAGTTGACATGTAGTGAGCAGTCATTTTTCCAGAAAAAGTCTGCTGGGGTGAAATAACATGAGGGAGATGTAGGGATAGAAATGGGAGAAATACAGTTATGAAGAATCTGCACACATACATAAAATAGAGCTTTGCATTTGTATCTGTGGAGCATCTCACTTAATCATACAGAATCATGGCAACTAGAAGAGTGTGTACTTAAATGGGCTGTTCTATATAAAGCCCTAGCATGTAGCAAGTGCTTCATAGGTATTGGCTATTATTATTCCTACTATTTGGCACTAATCTGTAGTAGGGATTCAGTAAAGGTTTGTGAACTGAGTGGATGGGAGGGTTAAGTGCTGAAATTGAAGCCTGTACATAAACATGAGTATTTTATCTATACGAATAGAGAAACTTCTGTAGTACGAGCAAGAGCATGACTTTCACATTATATTCAGCAAAGAATGATCTGCAAACTTAGCTTAGCCTCATAGACTTCAAAGGTGTTTCTCTGGCCGACAGCCCCCTCCATTTCCGTAGGAATGGCGGCAGCTCCAGGTGCTGCAGGAAGAGCCATGGTGAGGCATCTCCTTTGTTTCACTCCAGAGAGAGAGATGGTGACAGGAGAGGGACAGGTGGGGATCAAGTGATGATGGTGGTAACGGTGGTGAGAGGGAGGGTGGGCGCCAGGAACCAAAGGAGAGTGTGAGCATGAGAAGACAGGGCTAACAAGCCAACACCCAGGTGACGTCCCTGGAACCTCTCTTCTCTGCAGCGGATAACGTGCCTCCTTTTCCTGAAGTTGCTTCAGGAAACTCCTCCTTTTCCTGAAGTTGCTTCAGTTGCTTCATTCTTGCTTTTCAAAGCAAGAATGGGCTTCGTGTTTTAGGGCATTGAGCTCGCAATTTTTACAAGCAGCTCTGCAGAGCCTGGCCTCCAAGGCCATCTACTTGGGAAGAGAACTGGTTGCTCTGATTCTCCACACTGGTTAAGCAAGAATGGTCTTGGCTGTCACGGATTTCTGTGTTGGCGTGAAGCAAGCTCCAGCACTTACATGGGCACCAGGTACAGAAGGTCTGGAGTTATGATTAGACACAGCAGGGCTGCCTTGGCTGACCTGTTGAAGGAACTAAGGCCATCCACACATCAGACCAGACAATTTAGATGAAGGAACCCACGGAACCTCCTAGATCACTGTGTGGGGAGTCACCCACCACCCAGATAATCACACACCTCGAGAAGGTGAAACGCTTTGAGAGAATAGTTCCTGAGACTACAGGAACATTGAGCATTTAGGATGGGAAGACTCACTCCAGGCTGGCCTTGCAGAAAAATCAAGTATAACAATTCTTGTAATGAATCCAAACCAGACAACTGAATTATGGCTCTGACATTAGGACAACTGAGGGAATGGAGTAGGAGGAGAAGTTTGGGAAGAGAGGACAGTGTAATCTTCTGGGAGTAAAATTTATTATGGAACATTAAAAAAAAATCTGCAAGTTAAGTTGAGAGTCATATTGTTTGTACTCTAAATGCTGCCATGTCTTTTGCTTTGATTTGTTTATGCAAGTTTTAGGGGCAAGTTACATTTTTTTAGTGTATAATCTACATTTACTCCCAGAGCACTGCCCCTTAACACAGTCCCTCAAATAATTTCCTCAAGCCTCTGGAAAAGGGGATAAAAGGCATATTTTTAATGGTGGGTGTGTATGTGTAAAGCATGTTTGTTTTAAAGAGATCTGAAATGCTGCAGAAATAATTGGCCATGTGCACGAACCAAAATAATGAATACCAAATGGTACGATATCCTTCCTGAATCCCGTTTCAAAGGAGAATTTGAATGAAGCATTAAGTTCTTTCCTTCCTCTCTTTTCTCTTTCCCCCTTGTTACCCCTGATTTTGTAATAATCACTGTCACCCTATTGGCTATGAATTTAATGTCCCTATATAGAGAGCGATCCCCTAACACCTTCTTCTTGCCCTTGCACTTCTGTCTTTGGGTATTCACTACTCGTTTTCCATAGGGGCCCAGAAATATTAAGTATTGACCTTTTAAAGTAGCTAAAATAAAGTAAATACTTGTTGCAAAAGTGCAACAACACTGAAGAAGCTGCTGGCTACATGCTACCTCGTCCCTAGGAGTCATTTGTCTAGAATGGCAGACTTTCCCACTTGCAGGATCCAGACGTCTTACCTTGTTGCATTGTTCCTTCACAAATGGGCAGGGCTCTAGAATCCACTTCTTGAATTTAGGGAAGGCCCCTAGTGGTGTATTGAGATAATGGAGACAGGTCTGAATGTGGGATGTGAGTGTTCTCCGCTGGATTTCTTCAAATGTAAAATTGGTAGATCACGTTTCTAACAGCGATTTGCATTACCTCATACGGTCTCCTCTCTCCCTGCATGTGTCCCCATCAGAGGAGTTGAGAATGGCTAAAGGACTTTCTCGAATGAGCCCTGGACTTAAAAACCAGTTGAAGAGGGAGCAAACAAGAGGAACAATGTTTGCCAAGAGGTTTACTTCTCTGAAATTGAAACATAGTCATGTTCCCTGGCTCTGAGGGCACTTGCACAAAGCCCATATGTTTATTCAAGCATTTGCGTGGCCATGTGGGAGGCTCAGCCGGTGTAATCCTAGGCATGAGATGTTCAAATGCCGAATATGTTATTCAAGCACATTATTTCCCATTGACACATGCAAATTTAAAAATAAAATAATCAATAATGCAAATTTATATATTGAATCTTGAGGCTGGAAAGCGCATTGAAGATGCCACCTAAGTATATCTATTCCACTACTTTAAAGTAGGACTATAGGACTGTTCTCTTTGAAGTAATCTGTGGCCATACAGTTTAATCCAATGGGCATCAGTCTGGACTCTGGGGCTCTGGCTTAGTACCTTTTAGAAGCTCACCAGTGCTTTTGCTGTCCAGTGGGGATTGAGAACCACTGGTCTCGTCCAGTGGCCTTTCTTAGTTCACATCTTTCTTAGTTTCTCTGCTACATTTATTAACAATATAGTTGATGTCTTAGTTTTCTCCCCCTTCTTAACTGCTTTTCCTCTCTCGCTAACCAAAGTTATGTTAGGTGCTTGCTCTTTTTCTTTCTTACTGCCTCTCTTGGGTATGTCTCCCAGCCTCAACTTCCCCCCCTGGGTGCTTAGTGCTACTTCTGTAGTCCTGGTTCCCCGCCTACTCTTCTTCCTCTCAGAAAAGGCTGCTGTATGTTTCCCTTAGAGCCATGTAAAACTGAACGAGTCTTACACTTGACAATCTGCCCTTCCTCCAGAACAGCATCCTTTCCATGGTATTTATCTTATTACAGTCGTACCTTTCGTATTCCCACCCCAGTGCTCCGACTCCTTCGGTTTCATCCAGTTTATGCCAGTCATTCCCTAAGCCTTGCCAATTCTTTGTACCTCTCTTCTGTATTCACTGTCACTACCTGAGTCTAGAGCCTTTGGAACCTGAGCTGATTTGACTGCAGTGTTCCACAGAGAGAGCCCGGGCATAGGGTAAAAAGAGTAATGGATTTGGAGTTAGACCAAATTCGAGTCCTGGTTATGCATTTAATTAAAACATTCCAACGCTGTAGGACCTTAGCCGTATACATCATCTCTCTAGGCCTCAGTTTTGCCACCTATAAAGTAAGCTGCATTTTATAAATGGAATCACTGTAAGTGAATATAAATCCATGTGGACTTTGTATAAACTCCATATAGATTTGGGTTTCTTGGCCTTAGGCTGAAACCAGCATTTGAGAACATTGGTGAAAAGGATAAAAAGAAATGGCGTGTTCCACGTTGCTGTCCTTGTAACCCTCCCATTGTTGTCACCCACAGTCCTCTCTAGTAGTTCATTCCAAGATCCCTGCTCTCCCAATCTAGGCCTCCGGAATTTTTTGGTGTTTTCTGAGTACAACCAAAAGTTTATTTGCTCAAGATTTATTTTCCTGAAAATGTTTGACAAATGCCTAATTTGGAAATGAGCTTGCTGCCTTTCATCTCCTGTTAGGAGAGAAACAGGGTCTAAAATAAGTTTGTAAGCAGTTAGTATGCTGGGATTTTTTTAAAAAATCAGATAACCCAGGGTGGTCTGCATAAGTTATATGCTTTCCCCTCAAAGAGTTTCAGACAGCTCTCCTGGTATCATCTCGTTTGTCGTTTTGATTCTCTAGTTACAGGTCAGTTCGTACTGTTCTTGGCAGCTTGCAAAATGAGAAACTGAGGTATTGTAATTTAATCGACTTCTCTTCCAAGGAAAATTGAAAAACACTACGGGGAAAATACTAACAATTTTTTGAGCCTTAACTATAGATTCTAAAAAATTTATTCATGGAAGGGTAAAATACATTACTATTCCCAGAACATTGCCAGCAGCAAAGAGATAATACTCAGAATTAAATAGAGCCCTGTTTCATTTTTCCTTTGCTTTGAAACTCAGTGCTAGAAAGCAATGGAACCTTTTCCCACTTAAGGCCAAATTGGGTCAAAAACTTTTACTTTGAACATTCTAAGTCGTAAAGTAAGCAGGGAAGAGGTAGAAAATCCATGACCTGGGCAGCTGTTTTAGTCACTGAGGTTTTTGTCCAAAGAGTGCTGGATGTGTTTTACACGCTGTGGACAGGAAAAATACAATGAAGAAAGGAAATCACTTCTTCAATGTTTCCCCATGTGTCCAGAGATAGGAAATTGAGGCATTTGCCTTATTTGCTAAATTGCACAGAGATGTAACCAAGAGTGGCATTCAAGGCAGTGTGCCTAAATTGCTTATTTTGGTGTGTTAATGACTTCAGAGCTCTCAGGAGAAATGTAGAGTGATCCCAAGAAAGGAATGAGCCCGATCAATGGCACACCCAGAGCCAGCTCTTCATCTGCTATTTATAAGAAGTGGTGGTTGGAGCGAAAGGTTTTTGTGGTTACAGGAAAAGCAAGAGAGGGCAGCTCAAGTTGCCTGTCCAAAGGGTAGCTGAGTATTTCTGCAGGTTGGGGAAAGATTGAGCAGAGAAAAAAGGCATCCCTTTCCCATCGATGAGGCCTCTCCTCCCCGACCAAACTCATCCATCAGGGTTGACACTGCTCTTATTTGTGTCTTAACTTAGAAGTGCCTGCTAGAAAAGTGGCAGATGAGTCACCTGTCACTAAGAGTAGGTGTTCTTGGCACGGAGGAAAATGGAAGGTGGCAGTGAATTCCCACTGCAGTTTTCCATACGATTGAATTACCATTACTTAGCACTTCTGATTTTAGGAACTCGGTGCTCAAAGTTGTGTAAAAGTACAGCAGCATCTGTGAGCAACCAAATTGTCTGGATTCTGCTCTCAGCAAACTGAAGCCAGCCTGGCTCAGGCCAAGGGAAATAGTTGTGGACCTGCCTCCTGTTTTATGCAGCTGAATTTGAGGCAGTTCAACTGCCCCAGACTGAAACTGTCCACCGTACATAAAAGAGGTCTTCATAATTAAAATAAATCCCTCTCCACCAAGAGAAGGAGAAAAAGGAAAGGCATGTGCTCAGTGGGATCTGGAAATGCAAGTTCCCCTAAAATCAAACGTGGGCCAGGACATAGTAATGTGGCGCTGGCGGGGCCTTTGGCCAAGTCTCCAATCATGTTGGGGCATCATTGTCCATGCTCCTGGCTGTGAGCTGTGGGCTGTAGGGCGTCTAACATGGCAGCCACTCCGACTGCAGAGTTTCTTGCTTATCGGAGAACCTGGAGCCTGACATTTAGGAAGAGTATTCCTCTGCCTGTTGCAATTCAGGGGGAACAGCCCAGAGGACGTCAGGTACCTCTTGGTCTTTTTTCTTGATCTGTATGAGGCCTCTGATCAACTCGGGGTTCTTTTTGGAGCTCTGCCCTCACCCCCTGCAAAATCGTAGGAAATAAACTGTTCTCTAAACATCTAAAAAACTTTTTTTTAAAGGACCAGATTTTGTTTTCTGGAGAAAGCATGGTTCAGTACAAGTGAAGTTCATGTGTAACTCAGCTGTATAAAATAGAAGGAAGGTACGTGGCCATTTCCCACGGACTGGCTCCTGCTTGCTTTAGTTTGCTGAGCAAATAAAATTGGAGCTCAATGTGTTTGTCGATTTGCCTGAAACTCTGTATTCCTTTTGTGTTTTTCTGTAGCTGGAACATTTATAGGCTTTAAAAGCAAAGTGCTCCTTTGCTCGGCCCTTTGGAGGGCCGAGTCTCTGTCAGACACTGTCCTATGTACTGGGGAGGCTCATACATGAAGATATTACCCCCAAGGTGTACTGCGCTCTCAACTGTAGCTGAACAGTGAACTCACCGATGCCCACTCCCATCCTAGAGATTGGCCCAACCGATGGGATTTTTAAAAATCTCCGCAGGTGCCTCTCACGTGCCGCCAGAGTTAAGCACAGAGTTAAGTCTAGTGTAGTCCCTCCTCACTTAGCTGCCAATCAGGATCGATAGAAGAGATTTTAAAAATATAGATTCCTGGGTCGCAGCCCAGACCTACAAAATCTTAGAAAACTACAGAGAAGGTAAATTTTAAATTTTTGCAGCATCACAAGTATTTCCGATAATCAGCTCAGTTCGGGACCGTCCTGTAATACACCCTTGCGTGACTTCGATCCTGAAGCATAAGGCTCACGACAGTTTCGATTCCTTTATTCTCATAGACGAAGCCGTTTTAACTGTCTCACTTGTAATAGCCAAGTGTGTTTGTAGTTGTTTTCACAGAGAATTTCACACCTTTCTAAAGCCACCGACCAGCAGCCTCGTCCCCCATTCTATGAGGACTTTTCCTTTCCACTTTCTTGCCACGTTTCCCTCATAAAACTTGTTCTCTGACCTGTTGAGGTAATCTCTTTAGTGTGGGGTATTTTCTTAGAGCCCCTCATTAGACGCGCCTCCATCCTTGTCTATGACAGTGGTCCCACCTTATCAGCGGTTCCAATTTCCGTAGTATCAACTGCCCGCGTCAGCAGTGGTCCGAAAACATTAAATGGAAAATTCCAGATATACACAATTCATAAACTTCAAATTGTGTGCCGTTCTGAGTGGCATGATGAAATCTCCCACCATCCGTCTCCATCCTGTCTGGAATGTGAATCATCCCTTTGTCCAGCACATCCACGTTGTAGACTATGCCGTCCTCCCATGAGTCACCTAGTAGCTGTCTCCGTTATCAGATTGACTGTCATGGTATCACAGTGCTTGTGTTCAAGTAACACTTATTTTACTTAATAATGGCCCCAAAGCACAAGAATAGTGATGCTGGCATCTTGTTTTCATTGTTCTGTTTTATTATCAGTTATTGTTGTTAATCTCATACTGTGCCTAATTTATAAATTAAACTTTATCATAGGTGTGTGTGCCTAGGAAGAAGAAACATAGTATATATGGGGTTTGATACTGTTTGTGGTTTCAAGCATTCATGGGGGATGCGGGAACACATTCCCCTCAGATTAAGGGGAGACTATGGTGCTGAAATCTGACTATAACTCTGCCGTGATGCTTCTGATGGATCATAGAGCGACCCTCCAGGTGTGCCAGGCTACCGTCATTTCCTCCAAAGGCCTCCAACTGGCCTGAGATGTGTGGGCACCAGGAGGGGCCCCCGTGTGATGCTGCATCACTGGGGTTCTGGCTGCCAGTGTGAGAGAGCTTGTACGTCCTTGCATTTTATTAAAACATTATCTTCCACACTGTCATTGAGCAAAGTTTCAAATCAGCTGTGAAATAGAAAACAAAACCCACCGGTCTAAAGCATTGCTCATGCCCGGCTGTTCTTGGCTTGCATAAGCCTCCCTGGCTGGTCCCCTCGGGGTCTCCAGTTGAAAGCTTTCTGGGAAGTTCTCAGGAGGTAACACTTTGTCTATTTGCCCGAATGTGTTTATGGTGGGTTCATTTGGTCATCTACGCTGGAAATGTCATTGACCAGCTCAGTCACTGCTTTATTGCTGCTTTCCATCGTCCCACCCATGGTCCCCTGGGTTAACCAGACGAAAAGGAAGCAAGCTATAGATTTCGCAAGGCCATAAAAGGGAGAAAGGTCCTAATTTTTGGAACATGTCCTTATGAAAAAATAAGAGTGTATCAGGCATGGAGATAAAATGTCTCAATGTTGAAAGGATGCATTTATCTACTTAACATTCAGATATTTTTCTGACGGAAACCTCTTCTCATTGATATTTTAGGAAAAGGCAAAATAGCCTGTTCTAACAAATTATCTCATACTGGACAAAAGGCCTTTCCCCGTTTCCCAATCGCAAGTAAACTGTGAAAGACAGGAGTGTGGTAGCCCTCAGCATACATCCAGGTCTGTTTGTAGCCTATGTCGTGACATCAAGGGATGCCGACAGGCTCAGGCTGAAACATCGAACGGAGGCCTAGTTTCCCGTCATTCTATTGGAATGACATTACAAGGAAAAATTAGTGACCCTACATACTCAAGAATGAAGACGAACTTAAAAAAAAAAAAAAACAGAAAATAATTGGTTTCTTAGCAAAAGAATACTAACAAAACTAAAAATGAAAATGGAAATATTTTGCAGCAAATCAAGAAAAGGCTAAAAATACTGGCAGAATTCACCTAGAATCCTCTGATCATTTCCTTCACCTTCTCCTGATTATAAAGGAAAAAAGAAACAAGTGTTGACAGATGCTACTTACTGGATATAAGTAGCATTTTGTAGCATTGACTGAATGCATCTTATTTAATCTCAGGGTAGATATTATTATCCCCGTTTTAAGATGAGGAGACGGAGGCTTTGGTTAAGTAACTTTCTGTGACTCAAAGTCCCCCCCCCACACCTACTCAATCGAAGACACCCCATCAGATATGACATAGATCTCCCAGAAGCCAAGGACAAAGGCCAGAGCTCTCTTTGGGCCAAAGCCAAGTTCTTTACCACACAGTGGATATGGAAAAAAAAGGGAGACTTGAGGCTTTTTCCCTTAATAGTTGAAACATTCTGAAGAAAGACTGACTTGACCAGAGGAGTAACCTGCGGAAATGGTGCAGAACCTTTGGCACAAATATGGAACCAAAGCAGATGTTGGTTTGGGAGGGGGTGGTAAGCATCCTAGTGGAAATTCCTTGCAGGCAACTGAGCTATGAGACTGAAGTTTAGGAAGGAGAACACATCCAGATTTTTTCTAATTTTTTTGTGATAGACATTACTCTCTCTCATGTACATCATCTTAGTTCAGCTCATAGTGATCTTTTGAAATGTATTGTCATTCACACGTTACAGATGAGGAAACCGAGGCTCAAAGAGGTTAACTACATCTTCCAAGGCCACAGTGCTAGGACAGAAAATGAGCTTTGCTATAAACAGGGCACTAACTTACTTTTTTGCATTTCCATTTGTTCATTAAATATTTTATTGCCTATTTAGATTACAGTCATTCGATGCCTAGAGTAGCATTATTTGTTATCTTTCATTTGCAATTGGGTCCTTCAATTAAATAGTTGGTCGTATTTTGTGCTTTTATAGTGTTGTAGAGATTCTAGTTAGGGTATGGGTATTCAAAAAAGGAAAGGGATTGATTTAATTTATAATGAGTAATTGTATCTAAACAGTGAACTGTGTGTTCTGTGTTCAAATAAGCCAGAAAGCTTCTTTTTATACGAAGGAATAAACAGCAAATGGCACAGACAATCTTAAATTGAAAACATGAATGCATTTTGAATTTTATTTTTGAATGTAGATGTAATTGACTATTTGTCCTGCAAACAAGGCTTTGGTCCAGTTTGGGGAGGGGGTAAATCGTTGCACTAGCAATGAAGTGTTTTCTTGAAGAAGAAAATTTTACAGACTTAGTAAACTTTCTGAACTGATAAGTCTTGAAATGCCTCTTTAAGGGAAGTGAGGCAGGAAACCTTTTAATTAGAGATTGTTCCATCCAACGTCTTTGCTGGAGCTGACTGGTGCACAGCCGCATGTAGTAACCCGGTAAAGAACTCAAGAGAGAAAAATGTGGTTTTTCATATAGATGAAAATAGGACCTACATGAAGCAGGCAGGGAAGAGGGCCCTTCTCAAAAGGTCATCATGACAACAGCAGCCAATATTTATGGGTCTTGCAGTATGCCAAGCCCTGGTCTAAGTTCTTCGTATGTGTGAACTTACAACAATCCTATGGGGTTGGTACTAGTATTATTCCCACTTTAGAGATGAGCAAACTGAGGTACTGAGAAATTAACCTGCATCAGGTCACATAGCAGGTGGGTGAAGGCACTAGGAGTCCAACCCTGTGCCTTCAACTGCTATAATAGGAGGTAGTTTGATGCTCCAGAGCAGTTCATCACTAGAGGTAATTTTTCCTCCCAAAATATTAAGGGGGTGCAAGTGTTTTTGTTACATGGGTTGAGTCAGGGCTATTAGTGTGCCCATCACCAGAATAGTGTTCATTGTACCCATTAGGTAGGTTTTTGCCTCTCCCTTCCTCGGCCCTCCCCCCTGCTTGATTTCCAATGACTTTTACTTCTCTCTGTGCACATGTGTGCCCAGTAGGTTCCAATTCATTAGAGAGCACATGTGGTGTTTGTTTTTCCATTTTTGAGATAACTTCTCTTAGGATAGTGGTCTCCGATTTTCTCCAAATTGCTGCAAAAGGCAATAATCCATCCTTTTTATGGCCAAGTAGTGCTCCATATTATACATATACCACATTCTGATGGGCACTTAGGTTGATTCCAGAACTTTGCAATTGTGAATTATGCTGCAATAAACATTCAGTGCAGGTGTCTTTTTGATAAAATGACTTATTTTCCTTTGGGTAGATACCCAGCAGTGGGATTGCTGGATCAAATGCAGTAATAGGAGGTAGTTTGATGCTTGAGAGCAAGCAGCTCATCACTAGAGGTAACCTTTCTTGAGGTGCTACTGCCTGTATGCCAGGCACCGCATTGACCTATGCAATTCCCATAACGACCTCATGAAATAGGGTGTTTATTATTATCTTCATTTTCTTACAGAGGAAATCAAAGCTTGGAAAGTTGAATGTCTTTGCTGAAGTCACCAATTACCAAATGCGAGAAGCCAGAAATCTAGCCTAGATCTAACGCGACACCAAAGCCAACCATGGGCTTACTGTCCGGTAGTTAGAACTGTGGTATCGAGCGTTGTGTCTCTAAATGCAAAGATGAGACAAAGCATTTCTTCTCTTTATTCTTGGACCAGCTTATGATTATGGTCATAATAACTTCCCACTGCATAGAACTACTACACAGAGGAGGAGTCCTTTCTTCTCAGCCCCTAAATTTAAAAATAAATGAAATAAAACAATATAGAATTGCCCTGACACCTCCTGCTGTATGCATTCAATGTGCCTGGTTTAGAGGGCGTTGGCATGCACCCAGGGAGGGTGTAAATTTTTTTTTTTTTATTGAATGAATACCTGATTAAGTTAATGATGCTAAGCTGAGAGAGGAGGAGCAATTTGGCAGCCTAATGCTGGAGGGTTTCTGGCAGCTCATTCAGCGTCCTTAATGTTCCTCTGGCTTCTACTGGCTTCGTGCTGGGCGGCATGTGAGCCCTGGGAGAGGCTGCTGTAATTACTCAGCTTTTTGATTGAAAACAGCTGCAGGTAGCAAGTCATCCCATTGTCCATTTTGCTGGTGATCGGAGACAACTCAGGGGCATCTTGGGCTCCACTACACTGCGGCCTCCCTCTGAAATAAATGGAGGTAGAAAGTAGGTTTCCTGCATGCTGGGCTTTTCAAAATGAACCATTCATCTTTTGAGGGTCAGAACTCAGCCACCTATTCACCAAGTGTGAGTCATACCCCTAATTTTAAAACAAACATTTACTGAAGAGAGAACTCTTATCTCGTCTGATTTTTACAGCTGGTCTCCCTGTCCCTCTTACACTTGATTTAGGCTGGTTTCAATAAAATTATTGTCTTTGTAAATCCCTATCTCTTCCAGTAAATCCAAAGGCTACCCAAGCACTTCCTTGACAGTGATGGTGGGACAACCTGTGATAGTTTTGGAGAACTGGATGTGAACATTTAGAGGCCTTCCCCTATAGCACACATCTTTAACATCTTACACAGTGAGATCTTCCTGATGTGGGAAGTATCGGCGCTTAATAATCTCACCTGAGAATGTGTGCTAGAAATGGAATCTCTAAGTGCAGATTCTTTGCAAACACACAGTATTTTATGTCCCTTCATCATGAATTCCATTTTCGATCATCACATCCAACATCTAGAAAATTATCCAGAAATGCTCTGCCCTCTAAGGAAGACAAACTGCAACAGAGAGACACAGGATAGGAAGAGTAAACCAGCGAAGGACAACAGCCCTAGAATCCCAAGTGTTATGAAATTCAGTCAGTAAGTAGCATCAAAGAGTTACAATCTAATGAGTAAGGCACATGAAAATAAGGATTGCAGTGGTCTTAAGTGGCTTTGCAGAGATTTTAGGAATGATTATGAAAGGAAGTAGCAGTCAGGGGACCTGCTGTGGGCAAAGGCATGTGGGAAGGTGGGTAGGAGGCGGTGTTAGCCTAATTGGGGCCTGGGAGGATAGTTGAGGAAACAATTATTGAGCAGTGTGTGGATTAGATGATAGAGCAGGATGCTAAGGGGGCACAGAGGAGAGACACGGGGTACAACGTGGGGTGAGGCAAACCTACGGTAAGTGACATCAAAGGAGAGATCCAAAAGATGGGTTAGAACAGTGGTTCTCCAAGTGCGGTCCCTGGACCAGCAATAGCAACATCATCAGGGAGCTGCAGGTGAATCTGATGCCGCCCAAATATAAGAACTGCTGGATTAGAAAACAGGCAACAGGGTATGCTATGGAGAGGCAAAGGCTGGAGTGGAAGGTGCTCTCATAGAGCGGGAATACACACATCCAAAGGCTTTGAACCCTTTGAGGGCTGCATTAGGATACAGCCACACCCACTAGTTACATATTATCTATGGCTCCTGTCTTGCTGCAGAGGCAGAGTTGAGTAGCTGCAACAGAGACCACATGGCCTGCAAAGATAAAAATACTTACCAGGTGGCCTTTCACCAAAGTTTGCCGACCGTGATTTAGAGGATGGAATGGCGCACCATAACCCGTGATAGAGTTGGGGGAGACAGGGATGTCAGCCAGCTTTCAGTCTTGAGTGAGCAATGACACTAACTGCGTACTTTTTCACTTTTTATGGCTCACAGCCCCCTTTGAGGGTATGGGGAAGGGCATACAGTTTTAAGGGTTTAAAGATACCCTAATGTCCAGTCCTGCAATGCAGGCTAACTCCAGCAGGTATTATATTTTGGAGATCCATGTAGCTCTAAGCAGATGAGGGAGGCAGAATATTCCATTTCGTTTTGTAGTTTAAAAACAAAATTGTGATTTGTTTGCAAACATTTTCAATTATGACATGTAACTTATCTTTTAATTTCAGAATATTACAGGGGTACAAATGTTTTGGTTACGTGAATGAATTTTGTACAGTTTGAGTCACAATTATAAGTGTGTCCATCACCCAGATATTGTGCATTGTACTTGTTAGGTATGAATTTACGCATCCACGCCTCCACCCTACCTGCTTGATTATCGTTGAATTTCGCTACCATATGTACACATGAGTGTCGATCATTTAGTTCCAATTTAATAGTGAGTACATGGGTTGTTTGTTTTTCCATTCTTACTATACTTCACTTAGGAGGATGGTCTCCAGTTCCATTCAGGTTGTTACAAAAGGTATTAGTTCACCATTTTTTATGGCTGAATAAAACTCCATGGTATACATATACCACATTTTATTAATTCACTCATGTATTGATGGGCACGTGGGTTGTTTCCACATCTTCGTGATTGTGAATTGTGCTGCTATAAACATTCAAGTGCAAGTGTCTTTTTTATAAAATGTTTTTTTTTTTCTTTTGGGTAAATACCCAGTAGTGGGATTGCTGGATCAAATGGTAGGTCTACTTTTAGTTCTTTGAGGTATCTCCATATTACTTTCCATAAAGGCTGTACTAGTTTCCAGTCCCACCAGCATTATATGAGTGTTCCTTTCTCTCTCTATCTGCACCAGCATCTGTTGTTTTGGGACTTTTTGATAAAAGTCATTCTCACTGGAGTTAGATGTCTCATTGTGGTTTTGATTTGCATTTCCCTGATGATGAGAGATGTTGAGCATTTTTTCATATGTTTATTGGTGATTAGTCTTTCTTCTTTTGAAAAAGTTCTATTCATGTCTTTTTTTTTTTTTTTTTTTGAGACAGAATCTCACTCTGTTGCCCGGGCTAGAGCGAGTGCCATGGCGTCAGCCTAGCTCACAGCAACCTCAAACTCCTGGGCTCAAGCAATCCTTCTGCCTCAGCCTCCCAAGTAGCTGGGACTACAGGCATGTGCCACCATGCCCAGCTAATTTTTTGTATATATTTTTAGTTGGCCAATTTCTTTCTATTTTCAGTAGAGATGGGGTCTCACTCTTGCTCAGGCTGGTTTCAAACTTCTGACCTTGAGCGATCTGCCCGCCTCAGCCTCCCAGAGTGCTAGGATTAATAGGCGTGAGCCACCGTGCCCGGCCCTGTT
>CAUYRT010008123.1:0-32384 GCA_963574885.1 Lepilemur ruficaudatus
CAAGGGCTTTTTCTATAACAACATTCTAGCCAATGGAAGGAGCATGAAGCCAAAAATGCTGAAGTAGCATCTCATACTGTTTGTTACAAAAATATATTAGTGTATATCTTTTTCAAGAAAGGAAGGCTGGAGTTCCAAAGGCAAAAATTTACCAAAACTTGATCTGCCCTGATGCAGTAACCTAGTCTTAAAATAGCAACAAGGTAATTGGTAAGAAGCCATGTAGCCCCAAAATGGTCAAGTTAGTGTGTTTTGGAAAACAGGAAGCAGGTTAAAGTAGTGCCTCTATAAAATGGAATTATCTATTTCATGATGCTTCACCTTTACAAATTAATATTTTGAGACATATATGATAAAAAAATGAGAAGCTGCTTTATGCAGCCACCTGATGCCTTCAAAGATGAATTCCTATCTTTAGCAAGTCCTTTTGGGCAAATCTGTCAACATCTTTAGAATGCTGAAAAGTATCTGCTGCAAATAAACTTCATTGGACACTTTGTGAACAAATAGAGCACCTGTGGTGCTTAGTAAGATGCCTTAGCTTGTCAGTGTTTCAGAGGGGAAAGTATCTTTAAGCAGTGTGATCTGATTCACTGCTTTGATGGTCCTGCTTGTCTATGACAAGGTGTCAGCTAATGCTAGCGCCTTGAATCATTGTCTTTTCAATATGTTTTCTCACGAAGTATAAGCAGAATATGAACTTCTTTTTACAAATATGTGATACAGAAATATGCAGACAACTGGAAACTCATCATAACTCTTTTTAAAGTACTTCTGCTCAGACAACCTTAAAATTGAAACACGTTTCTTAATCATCCCTTTGCTGACATCAACAGCAGCCCCTTGCTGAAGATGAAACTCAGTGATATGAAGCCAATGGGAATGAAAGGACATAAATCCAATTCACATAGTCTTGAAATATCTTCGTGTTCCCTAGTCACAAGTCCATTGTGTCATCTGTGAACGTGAACTTACTGTTAGCTACAACATGCCACCGCGAGCCCAGGTTTTCAGTGTGGGTTACCATCAAAACAGAAAGCTCCAGAAAAGTGCATGAGCTGCCATGTCAAAGACCATTCTTTAATTTCTACTTCTCATTCAATATAAGCAAGAGATGCATTCTCATTAAAATTTATTTTTTTAGCAAAACCAAAGTTTATTTTTAATTTAATTTGTGCACTATGAGCTTCTTTTTTCCCTTCTCCCTATTTTTAAGAATACTGCTGGAAATTAACTTTGCATGCAAAAATTGATGGAAAAGACCTAATTCTTTATAGAATGTATCTTGATCCAATGCCATAAAATAAGTTGCATACAAAATTATGCATATAATCTTATATAAATATCTTCAGGAAGAAAGGCTGTATTTATCTTTCATCAGATTCCCAAAGCCTCCATGATGCCAAAAAGGTTAAAAACAGTAGCAGGAAGATATAACTATCTTGAAGGAAAGGACATCTTTGTAACCTGCCTTCTCCCCACAGCATCTAGGAGAGTGACTACAAATAATACCCAACGATCTTGGTCATGGTGGTCATGGTTTTCCCATTCGGTAAGAGATACTGACCACAAGAGACAGGTTGGCTAAATAAACAGAAATATATGTGAATTATAATTTAAAAACCTAATTCAAATCTTTATTACTTATCAAGAGAAGAAAGAAAGACTCTTGACTTAACATCTTGTGAATTGGAGAAGGAAGATCTGACTGGGAGAATGTAGAATAAAAATTTATTTTTTTCAATTGATCCCACAAATTGGTGGGGTAGAATATGTTTCTTTGCTTATAGTGTAGTTCTATACTGGATTCATCAACGTCTTTAACAATTAAAATAAACATCATTGGGATATTGATATTTGTGATATTATAATATAAATACATACTGGTTTTCATCCATGTTTTCTGGCTCACAACTCCCCATAGCTCTTGTGACATTACACAGAATCTCAATCTCTCTCTCTCCTCTCTCTCCTGCCCTCCTTTCACCTGCACAAGGCAGAACTCTTCATCTGAATGTGAACCATAAGACCCTCATCCCAGAGCAGGTCCTGCCCATATCCTGGAGAAAGTAATGCTGCACAGGGAGGCCAAGAAGAATCTAAACAGAAAGGTTCTGCTGGGTTTAGATCATAGCCTTCTAACCCAGTCACATTTCTACATCATTGGAAATTATGCCTATCAAATGAAGTCTCCATAAAAATCCCAAGAGGACACGTGGAGGTCTGGAGGGTGGTGTGTGCCTGGAGAAGGCAAGCAAGCTCTGCACCCCTTCCGCCATACCTCACCACATGCATATCTTCATCCTTATCTTTTGTAATATCCTTTATAATAAACCAGTAAATTTGTTCTCCTTAGTGCTTTGACTCACTCCCTCAAATTAATAAAACTCAGAGAGAGAGTTGTGGGAACCCCAGCTTGAAGCCAATTGGTCAGAATGTCTGGAGGCCCAGGCTTGTGATGGGAGATGTCTGAAGTGGAAATAGTTTGGGGGATTGATCCCTCACCCTGTCGGATCTGACACTATCTCCAGGCAGATAACATGGGAATTGAATTAGAGGACATCCAGCTTGTGTCCAATGCAGACCAGAACGCTCATTTGGTTTTGGGGAGAAACCCTACCCCACCACTTTTTTTTATGGAAGTTTTCTTCTGAGTGGATGATTGTGTTCGGTGAGAGAATAGAAACAAGCACTGTGTGTGTGTGTGGTTTTTCCACATTCACAATATTGTTATGGGCTGAATTGTGTCCCCTCCAAATTCATATGTTTAGCTTTTTAAACCCCAGTACTTTGGATCTAGTGACGTTATTTGGAGATCGGATCTTTACAGATGTATTTGAAATGAGGTCATTAGGGTGG
Source organism: Lepilemur ruficaudatus (assembly GCA_963574885.1). Taxonomy (NCBI): domain Eukaryota; kingdom Metazoa; phylum Chordata; class Mammalia; order Primates; family Lepilemuridae; genus Lepilemur; species Lepilemur ruficaudatus. Next base: position 2,860 of record CAUYRT010008123.1, read on the forward strand.
TGTTCTTATAAGGGGAGGAAATTTGGACACAGGGACACAAGAAGACAGTCATCTACAAGCCAAGGAAAGAGGCTAAAACAAATCTTTTCTTCATGGGCCTCAGAAGGAACCAGTTCTGCCAACACCTTGATCCCAGACTTCCAGCCTCTAGAATTTTGAGAAAATTAGTTTCTGTTGTTTAGGACGATGGTCCCCAACCCCCAGACTGCAGCCTGGTACCTGTCCATTGGCTGCTAGGAACCCAACTACCCATCACCACCTTAGCTCCGCCCCAACTCACCCACAGCCCCACCCCCACGTTCATGGAAAAATTATCTTCCTTGAAACTAGGAAGCAGGCTACACAGCAGGTGAATGACGGGCAAGCTTCATCTATATTTACAGCCACTCCCCATCACTCACATCACCGCCTGAGCTCCTCCTCCCTCCCCCACCCCACACTCCCCTGGTCCATGGAAAAATTGTCTTCCATGAAACTGGTCCCTTATGCCAAAAAGGTTGGTGACCACTGGTTTAGGCCACCCAGTCTGTGGTATTGTCACAGCATCCCTAGCAAACTAATAACAGATATACAGAATAAATCTCAGGGAATCCAAGCAAAGAGAGTGAATCCAGGTTAAGTGACCCTAAAGGAAATGCTAAGCTATGCACAGAAACAGATATGATTTATTAATCACTATGACCGCTGTCTAGGGAAAGGAGAAAGCTCTTAGGATCAGAAATATTTGGGCAGCTCTAGGGTTCTGAGTTTTAAGGACCTTCATCATATGTTAAACCTATTAGATATTTTAATGCTTCTGATGTAGGATTCAAGATTGATGTGACTATTTGTTTATTTTTTTATTTTTACATAGAGAAGTGTAGGAATATATTTTTTAACAAATATAAAATCTTATTGTTAGGAGTAATGGGAGAGAAAAGCCTGTAAGAGCAGACAGGAAAGGAAATCCTTATCTGACTGGGTCACAGATCAATTGACTTTGCTGCCCTGCTTCTCCTCCTGCATCTTCCACTCAGCACTTTTAGTTGCTTTTCTCTGCCCTGGTCCCCACCCTTTTAGGAACATTGGTGATCCCTGACTCCTTGCCCTTCACATACTCCCAGTGGGTGGATTCTTCCACTTTCAGGATTTCAGATATCATCTAAATGGAATTAGGTTCCTGCTTTTTTAAGACCTGAGCTTGCATCCTGGGCTTTTCCCCTTATTTCCCAGTAGATTACTTTAGGAAAGTTGGTCAGACCAAGGTCTCAGCTTCTTCAGATAATAACTGTGTAACCATCACAGAGTACTATGGAGATTAAATGAGAAATTGCCTGTAAATCCTTAGCATGGGCTTTGCTCAGAAAAGTATTCAATAAATAAAACTAAAATAAATATAACAATAAACAAGCCTATGGTGCTTACTAGGTACCTGTACTGACCTTAAACCTTTACCTACATCAAGTCTTTTCATTCTCAACACATGAGGAAATGAAGGCACTGAGAAGTTATGTGACTTGCCCACACACACACAGAGCTAGTAAATGACGGGCCTTGAACTGCAGCTCAGGTCTTCTCAACGGTTGACTTTTTTTACATTTTATAATTGGGGAAACAAACTCACAGAGGGTAAGTAACTTACCCAAAGTCAACAGCTTATATATTGCTAAACTGGGATTAGCTTGCTCTTTCCCCTCCATACCAATACCAATGATTGGGCTTCTCATGAAAAACTAGCAGCACATAGATTGCAGAATTTCATTTAAATGATACTTCCTACGAAAGTTATTTGTCAAAACATTACAAGACTCTATGAACATATAAAAGCGATGAGATACAGTGGATGATGAATTTGTAGTTTCTTGTGACTGATGTACCTTAAAAATATAATAATGATTATCATAGTCAAATACCACATAACAAATATAATGAAATGAAGGAATAATTTTTTTAAAGCTGGTCTTTGGTTTTCTGTTTTCATATTATACTCTGTTGGTATCTGAAAAGTCATGTCTAATTATCATAAATGCAACAGTCTCAAAAAATAGAATTTGAGTATAAATGAGAAAACAGAGTTTACTCTTTAAAAAAGGTTTGATAAGAAAAAATGATACCCATAACAAACTATTCATATGCAAAAAATGTCAACATGATTATTTAAAAATGAAGTTAAAAGGAGATGCCATTTTCACCAATCGGATGAATAATGACTGTAGAACTTGAAAAAACCCAGTGTTAATGAGGAAAAGTAGCCCTCTCATTCATTATTAATGACACCATTAGTTGGAACAAAAATTTTGAAAGATAATTTTGTAATATCTATCTAAACTGAAATGTATATACCTTTCACATTAGCAATTCCATTTCATTCTAGCAAAAGTGTTCCAAGGTATATACTTATATCATACTAACTATAAAATTTTTGATACAGAAAAAAATCTCCAAAACTGACATGTCCATTAAGAAGAATTTTCTTTAAATAATGTCATATAGTGATGCAGAGGAGGAGTATGATGTAGTCAGTACAAAGATGTGCTGATATGGAAAGACACCCAAAATATATTGTCTGGTGAGAGGAGCAAGTTATAGAAAATTAGAGATGCCATAGAAAAATTTGTGTAAAATATATACACACATTTTGTTTCCACATAGCTAGGAAATTTTTGGAATTATATCCAAGAAACTGCAGCCAGGAGTTATCACTGGTAGAGAACAGAAAGAGGCAACTTTCAGATTTCTACTTTGTATCATTTCACCATGAGTAGCAATGACTTTAAAAGAATGAAAAAGATTTTACAAAACAAAATCTTAAAGACTTAAAGTTAAGACCTAAAACTATAAAACTACTAGAAGAAAACATAGGGAAAATGCTGCAGGACACTGGTCCAGGCAAATATTTTATGGGTAAGATTATAAAAGCACAGGCAACAAAAACACAAATAAACAAGTGGGACTATATCAAACTAAAAAGCTTCTGCACAGCACGGAAAAAACAATCAACAGAGTGAATCAAAAACCTATAGAATGGGAGAAAATATCTGCAAACTATTCATGTAACAAGAGACTAATATCCAGAGTCTACAAGGAACTGAAACAATTCAACCGTTAAAAAAAAAAATGTAAAAATGGGCAAAGGATCTGAATAGACATTTCTCAAAATCAGACATACAAATGGGATACAAGTGTGTGAAAAAATGCAAACATTACTAATAATGAGGGAAATGCAAATCAATACCACAGTGAGATATCATCTTATACCACTTAGAATAGCTATTATCAAAAAGACAAAAATAAATAAATAAACAAATGCTGGTGAGGATGTAGAGAAAAGGGAACTCTCAGATGCTTTTGGTAGGAATATGAATTAGTACAGTCATTATGGAAAACATATGGAGATTTCTCAGAAAACTGAAATAAAAGTACCAGAGGATCCAGCAATCAATCCCACCAATGGGCATTTATCCAAAGGAAAGAAAGTGAGTATACAGATAACTGTACCACTGTGTTTACTGCAGCACTATTCACAATAGCCAAGATACAGAATCATCCTAAATGCCCATCAGCAGATGAATGGATAACGAAAATGTGGTATGTATACACAATGGAATACATTTTAGCCTTTAAAAAGAAAAGGAAGAACAAGAAAGAGGTTGCTTAATGGACAGAAAGTTACAGCTGGATGGAAAGAATAAGTTCTAGTGTTCTATAGATAGCACTGTAGGGCAAATATAGTTATCAGTAACTTATTGTATATTTTCAAAAAGCTACAAGAGGATTTTGAATGTTCCCAACACAAAGAAATAATAAATGTTCAAGGTGACAGATATCCTGATTACTCTGATTTAATTATTACACATTGTATAAAAATAACAAACTATCACTCCATATACCATGAATATGTACAATTATTACATGTCAACTAAAAGGAAAAAAGAATTTTAAACATAATGTAGAAGACTATACAAGTGTTTCAATCTTAAAAAAATTATTGGAGCTTAAAAATGTATAATAATTTGAATCATTTTTATTGGTTTTTGCAGCTCCATCTCAATTCAGATATTGAAAAAGCTTATGCATAAAGAAATGAGGTCTGTAACAAGTAAAACATTTTCCTTTTTTCTAACAGGAAATTTACTGCTTCACAGAGTTTACTTCAAAATCTTAGTGGCTTTAAATATACCATACTCTGAGAATACCTAGCAGAATGTGAATTGGGCATATCCTAAGTGGCTTTGGAGTGTCATTTCTTGTTAATTTTTGTTTGTTTGTCTCTTTGTTTTGAGACAGGATCTTGCTCTGTCACCCAGACAAGAGTGCAATGGCACGATCACAGCTCAAGGCACCCTTGGAATGCTAGCCTCCAGCAATCCTTCTGCGTCAGCCTCTGAGAGGCCAAGACTACAAGCACATGCCACCCTTGCCCAGCTAATTTTTAAATTTTTTATAGAGACGCATCTTCCTATGTTGCCTAGGCTGGTCTCAAACTCCTCGCTTCCAGCTATCCACCCGCCTTGGCTTCCCGAAGTGCTGGGATTATAGACGTACACCACCACACCCAGCCCATCTCTTGTTTCAAAAAAGAAGTTTGGCTCAAGTGGAGAGGAAGGAGGTGACAGTAATATTTGTACAGGTCAAACCAGGTAAGGCATTCAATTATAACTACTTTTGGCTTTAACAGGGAGTTGAAAGCTAATTGTGTATACAACACATGTTCTTTTCGATCCTGTGCAAATGAGTATTGTCAACAGCACCAGAAAAAGCAAAAAATTCTAGCTCTTTTTCTTTATCTCTTCCCTCCATTTGCTTCCTTCTCTCTTATTGTCCCTTGATTGTAAGCAGAGGAGAAAAGGGAAACAGCCAGATTATCTAAATTTTAATGATGGGTTTTATTAATGTTTTCACTTTCAAGTTCTTAACCACTACATGTCAAATTGTAATTTCATCAAAATGTCAGTATCTGGTGCAGAATTACTGAGTTGAAACAATCCTGGCAGTTTTACAAGTAAAACACATAATTATGTGTGCTCTAAACTGGAGAATACTGATAGGCAAGCTGTTGAGTCCTGGAATACAAATTGAACCCATGGTTGAGAATTCCTACAAGATTACAGTGTTTGAGAAGTTCAAAGGAAACCAACATTCACTAGGGATAGTAATTCAGAAAAATCTTTCCAAAGATGGTCGTTTTTTTCCAGTAGGAGATGTTTTTTTAGGCACTTAATTAGTCTGAAAAGCACACTTTAAAATGGGCTCATTGTTCATTTCTGTTAACATGCCCATTACAAATTCACAGCATAATTTATAGAGAGAAACAAAATGTTAACAAAGATCATTGTGGCACATGGTGTGAAGGATGAGACATCGTGGGAAATGAAATAATGTTCGTCATTCCAGCCGTAAGGATAAACACTGGGTTCTGGGTTAAAAAAGGCATCTATACAAAGACCTTCACCAATACACACGTTAATAGCACGAACATTCCGTACGTCATCTCTCTCCTTACAAGTCACGTTGCTATAACAGCTGCAACGAAAATTTTCTGAAAATTGCCGCAGGTCGTCAAGTGTGGGTTTTCCAATTACTAAGTACTTTCCCTCCTTCCCCATTTGAATAGCAATATTCGCTGGGTTCAGGTGAAGATAGTCACTTGAATTCCAGTCTTTCCTTGTACACACACCTTGCTCCTGGCAAAGCACTTGGTTACACATTTTTGCTGCTAGGGTAATGTTGATTAGGTAAGGATTTAGTGTAGTCCTCATGTAATCATCTAGGTCCGAGCAAGGTTTCTGTAAAATTATAAGATGGTCAGGATATCAAAAGACAAGTTAGTTGATATTTGATTTAATTCACTGTGATAAGCAATTTTTAAGGAAGAACAAAAAAACAGACACAGAAAGGGTTAAGGAACATTTGATCTTTTTCACATTAACAAGTAAGATTATTCTAACTGTTTTTTGTAACATTTGTTAAGTTCACTGCACATGCTATTTCTTGCCACTAAGTAACTGACCAGTTGAGGCTTCACATACCCTAGCCTTGATCTTCCTTAATAACTCATAAATTACTCAGAGAAAGAATGGTATAGCTGTTAAAGCATAGGCGTAAAGTATGGGGTTCATTTGCCAAGATAGGAGTCCCAGTTCCATTAGTGACTACCTGTATGAATTTGGGACTCTCTCAAGCTTTCTAAGTCTTAGTTTCCTGTCTGGGTGAATTGGGCAAATTAATTAAGCTGTATATACTTCAGCTTCACCATCTGAGGGATAAGGATAATTATGGTGCTTAACTCATAGGGTTATTGTGAAGATGAAAACATATGATACATATGATATAAAAGTGCTTAACAGAGGGCCTAGCATATATTTAGTTGACCCTCAGTGAATTATAAGGAAATGTAATAAGCATCACATTGGTCAGACAAATTTAAACAGCATTGACAAATGTGATTTTTATTTCAATAGATTCAGGGGGTGCAAATGTTTTTTTCTTACATGGATGAATTGTATAGTGGTGAAGTCATGGTTTTAGTTTACCCATTACCTGAATAGTATACATTGTATCTGAAAGGTAATTTTTTGTCTTTCACCCCCCTTCCACCCTCCCCACTTGTGATTTACCAACAGCCATAATACCGCTCTATATGACTATGCATACCCATTGCTTAGCCCCAACTTATAAGTGAGGATGCATGGTATTTGTTTTTCCATTCTTTAGATACTTCACTCAGGATAATAATGGTCTCCAGTTAAACCCAAGTTGCTGCAAAAGACATTATTTAATTCTTTTTATGACTGAGTAGTATTCCATGGTTATATGTGTGTGTGTATATATATATATATATATATATATATATATACACACACACACACCATTTTCTTTATCCACTCATTAGTTGACAGGCACTTAGATTGATTCCACATCCTTGCAATTGTGAGTTGTGCTGTGATTAACATACAAGTGTAGGTAATATTTATATAATGACTTATTTTCTTTTGTATAGATACCCAGTATCTAATGCACTGCTGGATCAAATGGTAGGTCTACTTTTAGTTCTTTGAGGAATCTCCATACTGTTTTCCATAGAGGTTGTACTAATTTACATTCCCAGCAAAAGGGTATAAGCGATTCTTTTTCACTGCATCTGCACCAACATCTATTGTTTTTTGAATTTTTAATAATGCCCATTCTGAGAGGAGTAAGGTGATATCTCACTGTAGATTTAATTTGCATTTCCCTGATGATTAGGGATGTTGAGTACTTTTTTAATGTTTGTTTGGCATTGTATATCTTCTTTTGGAAAATTTCTGTTCATGTCTTTGCCTACTTTTTAATGGGGTTGTTTTTAATGGGGGTGTTTTTTTTTTATTTTCTTGTGTTCCTTGTAGATTCTAGATATTAGTCCTTCATCAGACTTGTAATTTGCAAATATTTTCTCCCATTCTGTAGGTTGTATATGTACTCTTGTTACGATTTCTTTTTCTGTGCAGAAGCTTTTTAGTTTAATTAAGTCCATTTACTTTTCTTTTTGTTGTATTTGCTTTTACAGTCTTAGTCATAAATTCTTTGCCTAGGCCAATGTCCAGAAGAGATTTTCCTAGGTTTTCTTATAGAACTTTTATGGATTCAGGTCTTACATTTAAGTCTTTAATTCATCTTGAGTTAATTTTTTATAAATCATGGGAGATACTCATTTTCATTCTTCTGCATATGGCTGTCTAATTTTCCTAACACCATTTATTGAATATAGTATCCTTTCCCAAGTGTATGTTTTTGTTTGCTTTGTCAAAGACAAGTTGGTTGTAGGTATACAATTTTATTTCTGAGCTCTGTATTCTCCATTGATCTATGCGTCCAGTTTTATACCAATACCCTGCTGATTTCGTTACTATGGCCTTGTAGTATAATTTGAAGTCAGGTAATGTGATACCTCCAGATTTGTTCTTTTTGTATAGGATTGCTTTGGCTATTCAGGCTCTTTTTTAATTCCATATGAACTTTAGGATTTTTTTAATTCTATAAAAAAATGATGTTTGTATTATGAAGGGAATTGCATTGAATCTATAAATCACTTTGGGCAGTAGGAACATATTAACAATATTGATTCTTCCAATTCATGAGCATGGGATGTTTTTCCATTTGTTTGTGTCATCTACATTTTTTTTTTTGCAGCAGCAGTTATAAATGGTATTGAATTCTTGATGTGATTCTCAGCTTGGCAATTATTAGCATGTAGAAATGCTACTGATTTGTCTATGTTAATTTTCTAACATAAAACCCTACTGAATTATTTTATCAATTCTAGAAACTGTATTAATGAGGCTTTAGGGTTTTCTAGATATGAGATCACATCCTTGGCATACAGGGATAGTTTGACTTCCTCTTTCCCAATTTGAATGGCATTTATCCCACTGTCTTGCCTTTTTCCTCTGGCTAAGACTTCCAGGACTTTATTGAATAGAAATGGTGAAAATATGCATCCTTGTGTTGTTGCAATTCTTAGGGGGAATGCTTTCAACTTTTTCCCGTTCAGTACAATGTTGGGTTTGTCATACATGGCTTTTAACATTTGTAGGTATGTTCCTTCTATGCCTAGTTTGTTGAGGGTTTTATCATGAAGTGTTGTTGAATTTTATCAAATGCTTTTTCTGCATCTATAAGATGATTATATGGTTTTTCTTCTTAATTCCTTTTATGTGGTGAATCACATCTATTGATTTGCATATGTTGAGCCATCCTTGCATCCCTGGCATGAAACCCACTTGATCATGGTCATTTTCTTTGTTATGTTCTTTTGGACTTAGTTTGCTAGTATTTTGTTGAGGAATTTTCCATCTATATATATCGGGGATATTTGTTTGTAGTTTTCTTTTCTTGTTGTGCCTTTCCCTGGCTTTGGTTTTAGGGTGATACTGGTTTTGTTGAATGAGTTAGGAAGGATTTCCTTCTTCTCAATCTTTTGGAACAGTTCTGGTAGATATGTGCCCATTTTTCTTTGTAGGTCTGACATAATTCAGCTGTGAATCCTTTTAAAGGATTAAAAGGTACTGGGCTTTTAGTTTGTTAGGAAATGTTTTATTAATGATTCAGTCTCACTACTCATTTTTGGTCTGTTCAGGATTTTTGTTTCTTCTTGCTTCAAGCTTAGGAGGTTGAATATTTCAAAAAATTTATCCATTTTCTCTAGATTTTCTAATTTTTGTGTGCAGAGGGATTCATAATAGTCTCAGGTGATGTTTTGTATATCTATGGTATCAGTTATAATCTCTACTTTCTCATTTCTGATTGAGCTTATTTGAATCCTCTTTCTTCTTTTCTTGGTTAATCTAGCTAATGGTCTATTGATTTTGCTTATCTTTTCAAAAAACCAACTTTATGTTTCACTGATCTTTTATATTGTTCCAGGGGTTCCAATTTCATTTAGTTCTGTTTTGATCTTTATTATTTCTTGTGTTCTGCTAGCTTTTGGTTTGGTATATTCTGTTTTTCCAGTTCTGGAGATGAGACATTAGGTTATTAATTTGTGATCTTTCTCTCTTTTTGATGTAAGCATACAGTGCTATAAAATTCCCTCTCAGCACTACTTTTACTGTATCCAAGTGATTTTGGTAACTTGTGTCACCACTCTTATTTAATTTAAAAAATTTTGTGATTTCTATCTTGATTTCATCATTGACTCAAAGATGATTCAGGAGCACACTGTTTATTTCCTTGTATTTGTATAATTTTGAGAATTTCTCTTCAAATTGATTTCTACTTTTATTCTACTGTGGACTGAGAAGATATATGATATGATTTCAGTTATTTAAAATTTCGTGACACTTGTTTTGTGGCCTAACATGCGGTCTACCTCAGAAAATATTCCATGTGTTGATGAGGAGAATGTATGTTCTATAGTTTTCGGGCTGAATGTTCTTTGAATGTTAGGTCTGTTTGTTCTAGAATTCCATTTAAGTCCTATGTTCCTTTCTTGATTTTCTCCCTCAATGATCTGTCTAGTATTGTCTCTAAAGAGTTGCAGTCCTCCACTAATATTATATTGCTATTTATTTCTTATGTCTAGTAGTATTTGTTTTATGAATTTGGGGATTCTGGTGTTAGGTATATATATGTGTGTGTGTGTATATATATATATATATATATATATAGAATTGTTATATCTTCTTGTTGAATTGGTCACTTTATCATTAACCATTTTTGTCTTTTTTTGCTGTTGTTGAATTAAGTCTGTTTTATCTAGTATAAGAATAGCTATCCCTGCTCACTTTTATCTAGTATAAGAATAGCTATCCCCGCTCAAGATTCTATTTGCATGGAATATTTTTTTCCAGCCCTTTACCTTGAGTCTGTGAGAATCTTTACAAATTAATGGGATTCTTGGAGACAGAATATATTTGGGTTTCATTTGTTTATCCATTCCACCAATCTATATTGGACATTTGAACCATTTACATTCAACGTTAATATTGATATATGAGATACTGCTGCAGTCATCATGTTGATTGCTACCTAGTTGCTTTTTATTCTCCTCTGTGTTAAAGTTTTATAATAGTTGTGAGTTTTTACTTTCAAATGTTTTTTATACTGGTAAGTATCAACCATTCTTTTTCATGTTTAGATCACTTTTGAGCACTTCTTATAGGGCCAGCCTAGTGGTAGAAAATTTACTTAGTGTTTGCTTATCTTGGAAAGACTTTATTTCTCTTCAATTATGAAACTAAGTTTTGCAAAATTCTTGGCTGACACTCTTTTAAGAATATTAAAGATCGTACACCAATCCCTTGTGACTTGTAAAATTTATGCTAAGAAATCAACTATTATTCTAATGGATTTTCTTTGTAAATTACTTGATATATTTGTCTTACATCTCATAGGAATTCCTCCTTCACACTGACATTGGCCTGTCTAATGACTATATGCCTTGGGGATGTCCTTTTTGAAATGAAACTCCTAAGAGTTGACTGACTTTCTTGTATCTAGATGTCCAAATCTCTAGCAATACCAGGGAAGTTTTCCTCAAATAATCCCTCACATAGACTTTCTAAGATTTTTACTTTTTGATGTTCTCCTTCAGGAATACTTACAATTGTCATTTGGGCATTATACATAATCTCATTATTTTTCAGAAATTTTGTTCAATTCCTTTCTTTTTTTATTTTTTATTTTTGCCTGACTGGGTTAATTCAAAAGACTGGTCTTCAAGCTTTGAAATTCTTTCTTCTGCTTGGTGTAGTCTATTGTTAAAATTTTCCACCATGTTTAATATTTCCCTAAATGAATTTTTCATTTCTAGACATTCTATTTAGGTTTTTAAAAAATATATCTATCTCTTTTTAAAATTTTTCATTCATGTCCTGAATTAATTTTCTGGTTTCCTTCAGTTGGTTTTCCATTTTTCTTGGCTCTCATTGGACTTCCTTACAATTCATATTTTGAATTCACAATCTTTCATTGCAGTATTTTCATGTTTGTTGGAATCCATTGCTAGAGAATTGGTGTGATCCTTTAATGGGGGTAGGAGGCTGTTATGCTCTGTTTTTTCCTACTGTCAGAGGTCTTGCAGTGATCTCTTCATATCAGGAGAAACTATCACTTCTTGTTTTTAAATGTCATATTAAAGTTGAAGAACTGTACCTGGTATGAATACTACTGAAGATGATTTAGGAGGCATGGTACTAGAATGTGAATCTAAGATTAAAGTGCCATTAAAAAACATGCGTGACACTTAAATGATATGTCACATTAACCTACTCTTTGAAGAATGTCTGATTCATTCTTCCTCAGAGTAAGGGTGAAACTCTCAGTTTCTTTAAAAGACAGAAAAGAATGTGGAGAATTTATAAATATCTATAAATTTTTAAATAATAGAATCCTTGATAAAGGAGTTTATGAATTTGAGAAAACAACTAATAAAAATTAGGAATATACTTAGTAGAATTATAGTTTTAAAATAATTTTCTGACATATAAAAGATTTTACCAAGGGACACACACCTTTCTCTGAACTTATATTTTCTGTTGTTTCTCTTTCTTGAAGATCAAATTAGAGACATTAGAATTATTCAAAATAGGTAGAAGAGCTCAGATTACCTTGAAAGAATTTCACAAATGTAACTGCTCTTAAGTATTTTTAAATAAAGTAAGAATATGGCTATTCTATATGAAGGACAAGATATGAATATATTCCTTCTCAAAAGGTCTTTTGTGGTCTTAGAATATAAAGTCTCATCTCTACAGGTCCTAGTATAAGATCCCTGGGCAATGAGCTTCAATTGACACTCTCCATGGTGTGTTTATCATTAGAATTTCCACATCCATCAGAGAAAGAAAAGTTCAGCTTTAATTTATTAGTGACCATGTGAGGATTGAAGAGGTGGTGGAATAAAGACCTAATGTGGAGAGTAAAACAAGAATAAAAATAAGGGAAGAGACACTTAATAACTCACCATGTCAGAAAACTGATATCATAATCTTGTTTTTGCTACTTAATAACTATGTAGCCTATGGAAATTCAGTTAATCTCACTGAATTTCTGTTTTCCCAATGGAAAACTGTTACACTATATCCTGCTTTATGACAACCAAAAAAATGCAAGATATTTTGATTCAGCCAGTATTAATTGAGCATCTACTACTATATGCCTTACATAGAACTACTTATTTTTTTGTTTAATACCAAAAAAATCCTCAAAAATATTAAAGGTAGAAATATTTTCATCTATTTCCTACCAATTCACTTACCACACTTCGCAGTAAACTAAGGCTTCCCCATAACACAACTCCAGAGGCACCCAGAGCAATACTTTCACCAAGTGTATTCACAAGGTCATCCTGGCAAATGTAACAGAAAAAGATAGCAGATAAAAATGTAATGGAAGTGTTATATTTAGGACATTAACACCAAACATAAGCATGCTGACCCAGTAATAATAATTTAAATATTTCTCCATTATTTCTACCTTTTACATAGCCATTGCTTTACTATAAAAAATAGAAACTACTATTGTTTTAATTACTTCTATTGACAAGACAGCAGGCCTATGGAAAACAAAAAACAGAAAGTGAGTTAATATACTGTTTATACTACCTAATTCTCCATGCTTGTTAACAGATGAGATTACATTAAAGATTAAACATATATTTATTTTACATTCATTTAATGATGTAAAACTACTAGTGTGCACATTGCTAAATGAAACCAAAAGCTAAATTTTACTCCCTTCCAAAATAATTTGAAATTTAATTAATTTAATTAATTAATTTCAATAATTTGAAATTTCACAAAACAGCTTTTGTGCACGCTATTTCATTGTCCTCACACCTTGAATTACTTACCTGAGAAAGGTATTTCAAAACTAGATCAGTAAAAACTGGGCGGGCATAGACAAAAACTGGAAGTGGCCTTCCAATATCAAGAAATTTTGAAATCCTAATGGCTTCATAAATTCGATTACGTACATAGGGCGCAACTTGTGGAGGAGACAGTCTGGTATTCAAATAAATAGATGGAAAAAGGGCAGTGCTTTCGTTCCACAACCAGTCAAGAGCATCATTTCTTCCTTTCTCTATATCAAAGCAACTTCCAGTGAAACTGCGTTGATTATAATTATAGTTGTAACAATCAGGGAAAAGATAATAACCCCATAAGCGATGTGGCCGAAGTAATTTTCCCAGTTTTAAAGTCTCTTGCATGAATTCCTTTGCTGCTTTTTCAAATTCAACTGTGGCTATGTTGGTAGCCTCTGTGTCATTAAGCTGTATATTTTGTTGCTGGACCAACTCAATAGACTCATTCTTGTAAACATGTTTAGGTTTCCAGTTTCTTGCCCAAGTGGGCCTCCATTCTTTCCAGTCAATGACAGCCAACCCCATATCATCTGCTGGCATGTAATAGACAATGTCTTTCTTGGCTTTTTCCAAATGTTTTTTTAAGGATGCCTTCTGGGGAATTCCTCCATTCACAGGTCTGCCTGTCATATCTATATAAGGATAGTAGCCAAGTCTATCGGTATAAAATATTGTCATATTTTGCCCTGTTACATTTTCTCGGGGGCTTCCTACTAAAGAGAAGAGGCTCAGATCTAGTGGTCCATCAATCCCTGCAATACAAAGTTCAGTTGGGGCATTCCAGGCCCAGAGGAAAGGCACATCTGGGATAATAGGGGGTGCTCTGAAATCCAGAGCCAAGCAACATGGAATCAGAAGGAAGGTGAACACTGTCTGGGATACTCCTTTGGACCCAACAAAGCTCCTGAAAAAGATGGTCTTGAACCTTAGCACTCCCATTGCAAAGAGCAATGATTATAAAAAAAACATATTTCCTCCTACACACTTTGGTTTACCAGATATTAGATGTAAGATATTAGAACATATAAAAGACAATAGAGTGAAGCCACTTTGTTGTTTGATAAACAGGTACAATGATTATGTTACACTTAAATATTGTTCTTCTTGTTTCATGTACCAGGAATGTTTTGCAAGTTGCATCACCTATAACTGAAAAAAGAAATAAAGAATATATTGTTATGTTGCATTTCATAATAAAGATCATAAGCTTTAGCAAGTTCTAAACTTTAAGTGCAGGAATTTTAATTTTTTTAATTTATTTTTTATATGAAGGGGGTAGTGAGAAGGGGGATCTAATTTCTTTTTTTCTTTTTTTTTTATTTTTGAGACAGTCTCACTCTATCGCCTTGGGTAGAGTACAATGACATCATTGTAGACACATCATCTGCAGCCTCAAACTCCTAGGATCAAGTGATCCTCCTGCCTCAGCCTCCTGAGTAGCTGGGACTACAACTGTGCACCACAATACCCAGCTAATTTTTTAATTTTTAGTAGAGACAGGGTCTCACTTTTCCTCATGCTGGTCTCCAACTCCTGAACTCAAGCAGTCCTCCTGCCTCGGCCTTCTGTAGTGCTAGGATTACAAGCGTGAGCCAACATACCCGGCCTTAATTCAATTTTAAAAGATGGAGAATCTAGTTCTATGTTTGAATCAATAAAATTATTTCCTCTTACACATGACACAAACTCTATAATGGTTAACATTTGTCTCATCTTCCCAAATCATTACGGAGCCTACAGAGAGGTAAAGGTAGCTATTTTTCCTTTTGCCTTCCCCAGTGTACAGAATGCTATACCAAGCAATGCCTTGGCAAAAGCCCATTGAAGGAAAATAAATTCAAAGTTGAAACTCTCATTCATGTTTATTGCTTCTCAAAACATTGTTTTATAGTAGTCTCTAAATATTAAAAACAATTTCTTATAGAATCATGATCATTTTCTTTCTTTTCTTTTTTTTTCTTTTTTTCTTTTTTTGTTTTATTTTTTTGAAGAGGTGCAGTAAGGGGATAGGGAAAAGTCACTTCTGCCTGAGGTAATAAATCAAGTTTGCTTGAACTAACTCAATCAACCAAAAACTCCTCTCCTGCTCTTTGTCCTCTCCTGATCATTTGAACACTGATCAAGTCTTACAGTAATATACTCCCATGTTTAAGTTAATAAAATGTTTTACTACTTTATATCTTCTACTAAGAGGATTGGTTCTATTCTAGCTTAAGAAAAGCAATATATGGATTTTTGCCTTGTTATTGTGTTTGATAAGTGACATTATGTTGTCAGACTGATTTTCAAAAAATGAAGTGTTACAGCACACACTGTTGCTATATGGTACCACTTTTGGGGTACAATGAAATGGTCTGAGCCAAGGAAAAGAAATTAAGCTATGTATTATTCAGCATTTGGTATTTGTAAAAGTTACCTACAAGAAGACATATTTAAATGTTCTGTGATTCTAGAAGGAAAGAAGAACCTTTCTTTTTAATTAGACTAGTACTATATTGCTATGTGAAGGAATAATAAGAGTTAGACTATTCTTTCCGTGAATATGTGTCCTTACCATAGCACATTATACATTCATTCTCATCAATGAAAGATTAATTACTCTAAAGAAGATAATAAATTTTTTCCTACATGTTTAGAACACGTGAAGTAGCTAAAGATTTTTATAGTTTAAACCTTATAAACTTTTTTACTCAGGACCTAGAATATCTTCAGCTACAATTAATATTGGGGAAAAAAACTAATTCCTTTTAAATACCAAACACCAACACCAATGCCTGAATGGCAGGGAGTGGGAGAAGGAAATGGAATAAAGGATTAGCTTTTCCTATGTCTCAGGGAAGCAGTAGGCTAATCTTGTTGAAATTAACAAATCTATTTCCACATGATCATTTTATATAAGAAAAACAAGGGGCAGAATAAGCCTTTTGAGAAGATCTCTACCCACAGAAATCTTCAAAAAAGAAGGGACAAAATATTAAGCTAAAATATTAAGCTATTTCTATCCCTGAAAATTGACCAAATGAAGTATCTCTACTTTAGTGTAAATCCAAGACAAAACCTCGGGACACAGAATTGGCACAAAATTGGGACAGACTTAGAAGTCAGCATCTAAAATAGCATCTTCCTACTACTTAAAGTATCTAATAGAGAACTTTCCCTATTTAAATAGAGAACCTCATGTGCCTGAAAATCATCCCATAGCACTCTAGCCTGGGGGACATAGTGAGATCCTATGTCAAAAGAATTTTTTAAAAAAACTCTTATACCTGTTGCAAAGGAATTTTTATCACTATCACACATACTAGCAAAATCCTTTGAACCAGGAACCCCTTGTCTGAGGAAAAGTCCAAAATTATTTTATAATAAAAATTATATAGCTATGTGTAGATATTCACATGTGATATTCACCATTACATATAGAATTATCTATGAAAAGATAAAATATAAAAAGCAACTTCAATACAAAATGATAAATTCTTAAATATGGTATTTCAGCCTGAGGGAATTCATGCAGGTATCAGAACTAGATCTAAAGATAATGAAGCAACACGTAAAGATATTTGCCTAAAATACTAAGTGAAATAAACTACAAAAATACACAGTATAATTGGAGATATACAAAAACATGTAAGTACATGCTTAAGAAATTTTTGAAATTTAGAAAAATAAAAAAAAAATGTAATTTCTGAATATATGTGTATTTTTTTTTTTAAGAGACAGGGACTTGTTCTGTTCCCCAGGCTAGAGTGCAGTAGCCTGATCATAGCTCATTGTAACCTCAAATTCCTGGACTCCAGTGATCTTCCTGACTCAGCCTCTAGAATAGCTGAGACTACAAGCACACACCCACACACTCACTTGATTTTTTTATTTTTTGTGGGGACTTAGTTTCCTTATGTTGCCCAGGCCAGTCTCCAATTTCTGGCCTCAAGCAATCCTCCCAACTCAGCCTCCCAAAATGCTGAAATTACAAGGGTCAGCCTCCCTGTCAGACCTATATTTTTGAGCTTCTAATTTTCTTTCATCCAACCATCATAATGTTTCTCAAATAAAAAGTGGAAACAAAGTAAAATTTCAAGGGAGAAATTAGTTTGCCAGAAGAAATTTGAGCTTAGCTTCTCTTGGAAGAAAAAAAAGGAACCATAACTATCCCTACACTTTATCCAGCAGGATGCTGGTACAAGGGGTTCTTGTTTAATTTTGGGGAAGAGGAGGTGTTGAT
Source organism: Lepilemur ruficaudatus (assembly GCA_963574885.1). NCBI lineage: Eukaryota > Metazoa > Chordata > Mammalia > Primates > Lepilemuridae > Lepilemur > Lepilemur ruficaudatus. The sequence goes on from CAUYRT010008123.1 coordinate 20,403, forward strand.
TGGGATTCTTTTCAAATAAATTATATTGTATGTAAAAGATATACAACATGATGTTATGGGAAAATTGGGGTTTTTGAGGTAGGGAGAAAAGAATATCAAACAGAAAAAGCCAAACAAAAGAGCCAAATTTCTTAGCTTAATATTTTGTTCTTCTTTTCCACAACAAATGCTTCATTTTCATAAAAAATGCTTTCTCCTTAGAAAATTATAATGAATGGATATAAAAGTCAGTTAAGAGACTGTCTCTAGAATCTACCTTTTGGTGTTCCCATTTCCCACAAGTCTATGAATATAGTAGCTGTATGGAATTAAGTACAAGATTAGAAAATATTTGTGCCACAAAGCAGCACTAGAAACATACGTATGTTTCTTTACAATGACTTTTTTCTCAGCTTTGCTTTTAACCTTTTATTTTCTATGTTAACTGAGTCTTCTATCCGTTCATGGGAGCTGGAGACTGGTGACGTATATGTCTAAAATGATTGAGGAGCCCAGATCCAGAAAAGGATTGAGGCTTTATTTCCATTTCTGGCTCTGTTATGCAACAGCCTGAGGATTCAAATATCATTTAACTATATAGGTAATAGCTAAATCTATCTAACTTCCAGGAATGCTCAGATGTGTGAAATGATACCTATAAAGTATTTTTTATAGAAATCTATGGAAATCTAAAGTGCAGGGTTACTTCCCCTGGGCTACCAATATTATTAAATCTAGATTATGGCTCATTTGCATTTATTCCAAACTATAAGAAAGGCAGCTGTAATAGGTATAGAGAGAATTATTTTTGACCATTTGGGAGCCAAAGGACAATGTATATAATTAGATTGCAAGTATCTTTAGAAAACCTTAGAGATTGTAAATTCCTAGCCCAAGAACATCACAGAAATATTTACTATGGACACTGATTTATACAATACAGAGATGTTTGGGTGTAATAATATAATTCTCCTTTAAAGAGTGTGGTTAGTAAAAAATGAGAGATAGGAAGAGTCTTAACTAGCAAAATTCATTTCGAATTGTAGAAACTCAGAACAAGTTGTATTTACAATTAAATTTCCCCTTTATCTCTACCAATATGAGAGAGGCTGTTGGTGTTTTTCCTCAACAGAGATCACATGCTTCTCCTTAAAGAGGAAATAGGAGAGCTAAATCAACCCTTCCAGGGGGCAGTTTGGTCAGGCCTTCACACACGGAATTATCTCTGGCCAAAATCTAATTAGAAAGAGCATTTCAGAGCATCAACTAAATATCACCTACGTAGTCCTATGCATTTTAAGCACAATAGAGGGTAATCGTGAGATAATGATCCAAGAAAGTAATATTAGGTAGCCTTACACCTAGCATTTTTTTACAAACTGGACTCACAACTTATTAGCTGGCCATAAAATAAATTTAATTGGTTGTAATGAGCATTTTTTAAAATAAGTAAAATAGACTTCAAACGTTTAGGATAGGACAGGATAGGTTAGGATAGGAAGTACCAGAGTGCCATTGCATGTAATAAGGGTATTATTTTATGACCCTTTTCTTCCAGTTATATATTTATGTATGTGTGTACTGAGTAAACAGTGTAAGATGTATTTTTTACTGTGTAAGGGATCAAATCACTTGGATACACAAAAGCTTTAGAGTCTGACACACCTGGGTTTTGAATCCCAAGGGCGGCCACTTTCTATTATAATTAACTGGCCTTAAGCAAGTTACTTAATCTCTTCAGTGACCAGAAGAGAATTTTTATCTGAGGATTCCTTAAGTAATATCTGTAAATGTCTAAACTACTAGAATTAAGTGATTTAGTTTTCTAGATTAGGACCAACAGGCCTAGGATCTGGCTTCTCAATTTAGTATCAATGTAACCTTACCCAAACTATGTAACTTTACCGCACCTTACTTTTGTTTGTTTTTTAACTGTAAAATGTACATAATAAAGCAACCTTCTCATACGTCTGCTGTGAGATTTTAATGAAATTTACATAAAATGAAGAAGCATACATAAAACACTTAACTCAATGCCTGTGAAGGGGTTCAGAACATGCACACTTTGGCATATTTTGTGCTGGAGGTAATTGAGCAACGGCAGATGCAGAGAGGGCTCTCTGATCGCCCCCTTTCTGCTTGAAGCAAAACATAAAATTTCTCATGGACAGGGTATCCTCCCTATACCAGGAAGAAGAGAACATTCTTTTTTATTTGTAATTGATACATACTAATTGCAACTATTTATGGGGTACAAATAATGATGAAATCAAGGTAATTTTAATATCTATCATCTCAAACATTTGTCATTTATGTTGGGAACATTATAAATTCTCTCATCTAGCTATTTGAAATTGTACAGTAAATTATGATTAAGTATAATCACCCTAAATCCCTATAGAGCACTAGAACTTATTCCTCCTATTGTGCTGTAATTTTGTATCCATTAACCTACTTCTCTTTATCCCTCCTTCCTGCCTACCCTTTCCAACTTCTAATAACCACTATTTTACTCTCTACTTCTATGAGATCAACATTTTTAGCTTCCACATGTAAGTGAGACCATGAGGTATTTTATCTTCTGTGCTGGCTTATTTAACTTAACATAATGTCTTTCAGCCTCATCGATGCTGCAGCAAAAGACAGGATTTCATTATGTTTTATGGCTAAATTATATTCCATTGTGTATATATACATTTCCTTTATTCATCTGTTGATGGACACATAGATTGATTCTACATCTTGGCTATTGTGACTAGTACTGCAAAAAATAAGGCACTGCAGGTATCTCTTTGACACACCAATTTCCTTTCCTTTGGAGATATAGACAGTACTTGTATTGCTATATCATATTGTAGTTCCATTTTTTAGTTTTTTGAAGAAACTCCATTCCATTTTGCAGAGTGACTATACTAATTTATTTACATTCCTAACAAGAACGTGTAAGAGTTCCCAGGCCAGGCACAGTGGCTCATACCTATAAACCTAGCACTTTGGGAGGCCAAGTCAGGAGGATTGCTTGAGATCAGGAGTTCCAGACCAGCCTGAGGAAGAGTGAGACTGTCTCTACAAAAAAACAGAAGAATTAGCTGGCGTAGTAGCGCATACTTGTAGTCCTAGCTGTTCAGGAGGCTGAGGTAGGAGGACTGCTTGAGCTTGCTAGTTCAAGGTTGCAGTGAGCTATGAAGCTATGATGACGCCACTGCACTCTAGCCTGGGCAACAAAGCAACACGATGTCTAAAAAAAAAAAAAAGAAGAGTTCCCTTTTTCTGCACCTTCACTAGAACGTGTTCATTTTTTATCTTTTTGATAATGGCCATTCTAACTAGGCCAAGATGATATTTCCACTGTGGTTTTGATTTCCCTAATGCTTAGTGATGTTGAGCATTTTTCATCTATATTCGTATGTCACTTAATAGCAGAATATCTTATGAGAAATGTATAATTAGGCAATTTCATCATTGGGCAAACATCATAGCGTGTACTTACATAAACCGAGATGGTAGATAGCCTACTACACACCTAGACTATATGGTATAGCCTATTACTCCTACGCTACAAACTTGTATAGTATGTTACTATACTGAATTCTGTAAGCAACTATAACACAATGGTAAGTATTTGTGAATCTAAACATAGAAAAGGTAATGCATTACTGTATGACATTATATGATTACAACATCTTTAGGCAATAGGAATTTTTCAGCTCCATTATAATCTTATAAGACCACTGTGGTTGAGGATTGACCATAAGGTTGTTATGACATGCATGACTACTTCTTGGCCATTTGTATGTCTTCATTTGAGAAATACCTATTCAGATCATTTGCCCATTTTTTAATCAGACTACTTTTTCCTGTTGAGTTTTGAGTTCCTTGTATATTCTGGATATTAATCCCTTGTTGGATGGATAGTTACAAATATTTTCTCACATGAGAACATTCTTATCACTGGAGACTGGGTGTCAATGCTGAAATAGATACGTACAAACAATCTTACTAAAATAATCCCTATCTTTCATTAGTTCTCCCATATATTTCCTAGTTACTTCGCCACCAATTACTTCTCCTGGAAGGTTAAGCCTCTTTTATTTGTCTTCTGACTTCTCTACAATTTATCACTCTGTTAAAAAAACACCATGATAGTGGTAAAGTCATTAGTAATTGAGATTTTCCTCATTTTGGCACTGCTTTATCATTGAATCGGATGAAGAAATGAATTTTTTGAAGAAATAAACCACTTCCTCACAAAAACTCTGGACTACTCATTAAAATTTCCTTCACAGAGGTAATAAGTGGTTCCAGCTCTGGCTTTTACAGCACAGACTTTTGCCAAATCACCAAATGTTTTGGCTGATGCATAGGCCAGTCTCACATAACCTGTGGCAGCTCAGCTGCTTCCCTGATTAGGCTACCTAATGCCAGAAATTTCATATGGGTAGACCAAAAATCTACACTAACTTGGTAAGGTGACAAAACCAAATCTTGTAGTTGCCAAAGCCACACTGCACATCCCCATCCTCAATTATCGGAACAAGTAGAACATAAAAATCTAGACATAAAAAGGACTTCAGAAAAAACCTGACAAGAACCTGTATTTGAATGGCTAAAGGCATTACCTTTGGCCCTTATAAAAATATGCTATTCTCCAAATAGAGACATAGAATAACCTCTTCTATGGTTTTTGGATACCGTATATCTACTGGCATTTCACAACTTTGTATTCCTGAATTGAGTAAACATTATGGGAAATTGAGTGAACAATTTCATGTTATGATTAGCTATTATACACACAAGAACTAACTAATATTCTTGGAAAATATTATCAATAAGTAAAAAAGGTGTGACGTTCACTGACTGATTAACCTTGCCATCTTTTTTGACCAGGAAATCAGGTGAACATCAAGATTTTTAGGAGAAAGCATGCACTGTTACCTTGCTGAGAAGGACCTGATGAAGTACTGCTAACCACCTACATGGCCATGATAATAAAAGAAAAGTCTTCCTGGATTCACATGAGCCACATCAAGCTAGATCTAAACCATCATTCCCAGGACAGCTGGAAGATCATCCTTACAGTGACCTCATAATAAGGATTTCAGAGCCAATTCCAAGGCTCTAGAAGCAAGATGACACCACAAAGTAGACAGGTTTCCCTATGATCACAGATCAAGAAACTTTGTTGCCATCTATTTTTCCTGCTTTTAAGTCTCTCTCCTTCCTGGGGCAGTGGGGGGAGGGGACTTTGTTTTTTAACCCAAACTTACCCTTTTTCCTTCATTTATTGAAATGTGACTGGAGACTACTTGTCTCAATCTATCCTTCTCTCCCTCTGATCCTCCACTATGAGCTCTCTTTCAACTGTATCTCTCTCATTTTAGCCTTGCTGTTTTATTAACAAGTCAGGCACGACCTGACACCCCCTTACAGTACTCTCTCCAACCTTGGTCATGTTAACTAATCAATCTGATTGCTACTTATGTCAACATCTACATAGTGTGAAGAATCCGGAACTAGTTTTCATTTCTGCCAATGTGAGCATCTGGTGGACAAATTGTGGAAGATGGATGAATTAAAGTGTATGGTATCCATGACCAGAAAAAGAATGTTCTACCTTCCCTTCTGGTGACTTTATTCAGCCAGGAAAAACCTCTTTGTAAGCTCAAGGATGGTCACTTGCTCAAGCAATTTTTTTTCCTTTGTGTTAAAGAGAGACATGGTAATGGACCCTTCCTATGTGGCAAACCAAGGCGATATTGCAATCAAACCCTGTGGTTTGATTCCACACTCAGCATCTTCAAACCCTTCATGGAGGTACATGAGTGGTTCCAGGACTACCTGTTAGGGCACAGACTTTTTCCAAATCACTAAATGTTTCAGCTGGTTCATAGGCCAGTCTTGCAGAACCTAGGGTAGCTCAGCTGTTTCCCTGATTAGGCTACTTAATAAAAAAAAAAAAATTTATATGAATAGACCAAAAACCTGAAATAACTGGTGACAAAACCAAGATTTAAGAACTGCCAAAGCCAGACTACAGGTCTTCTATGTCAAATATTTCACAACATGTCCTGCTTTTACAAACTGACAGCAGCACATGAAGAAGGAGGTGTGCAGATGCCAACATGACCAATAATAAAAATTGTGAAACTCTCTGGGCCTGGGGAATTGTAGGTTCCACTCTGACCTTGTCCATGAACAACACTGCTCTTTTTAGCTTATGTGGCAACAAAGTACATAAAAAATTCTTACCTAAATGGTCCAGGCAATGTGGACTCAGATACCTGGCTCCTTCTGTCACTAGCTACTCCACCTTAAATGCTAGCCAAATTACAAACTTGGGCTCCTGCATTAAAAATGCCATGCCACTGATTTGGTACTTTTTCCTTTGTTTTGGTAAAAAAAAAAAAAAAAAAAACAGTCATGCCACCTAAACATGTCAGATGAGACTGCATAGAGAACTGGCTGTATGTTGCCATTCCAACTTCTTTTCAATGATGAGGACCTTATTCCCAAGTTTTGGAACTTATAACATAGAAAGGGTGATCTTTTCAGGGTAACAGAACAAGAGTTTAGCACCACTATGCAAATGACTGAAGCACTCTAATCAGAAGTTAACAGTTTAGCTTCTGTTGTATTCCAAAATCACCGCACCATGTATACAGGACTTTCCAACAAGGAGGAGCTCCTTCAACTACTGGTGAAAAATGCTGCCTCTATGGGAATTAGATAGGATAAATAGTGTCTAATTTATATTATACCATTTAACAAAAAAGATTAACACTCTCCATAAGATAAATAAGACTCAACCATTTTATTGGACTGACCTATTCTCTAAGTTAGGAGATAAGTTTAATGGGACATGGGGAAATGTGCTTAGATTTGTGCTTTTCTGTTCATTTATTCTCATTCTAATATGCATTCTTCTCTCCCTTTCAAGATTTCTTACTACTCAACTATCAGATTGGTTCTTTGCTCTACAGCCACCAATTCAGCTTTTAGCACAAGAAACTTATGATGAAGTTTCAGACAGGGAAATGAAGGTATTCACAGCATGCAACCCCAAAACACGCAACGTTGTCATTTTGAGCTGAAAGTGATTGAGCGCAGCAAATGTAGGAAGGGCTCTCTGACTGCCCGCTTTCTGCTGAAGCAAGACATAAAATTTCCCAGGTGAAAGATATCCCCCCTGTTAGGAAGAGGAGAACACTCTGATCACTGGAGACTGGGCCTCAGTGGTGAAATGGATCAGTACAAGCCAATGTACTAAAATAATCCCTATCTTCAGCTAGCTTTTCCCTTATATTTTCTAGTCATTTTTCCACAAATTACTTCCCCTAGAAGCTTAAACCCTTTTTCCTCTGTCTAGTAACTTCTTCACAATTTATTGTTCTTTGTTTAAAAAGTACATAAACTCTTGGTTCTAATTGCTTCTTTGGGTCTTCATTTTTCATATGAAGGCTTCCATGTGTCTAAAAAATATTAAACAAAATTTATATTCTTTTCTTCTTTTAATCTGTGTTTTGTCAGTTTTATTCATAGGTTCCAGCCACAGAACATAAGAAAGTCATTGTTTATCTCTTACACTGGTACATAGAAAGCACCCGATAGATATAAGTGCTTTCTGTTGCTATTATTATTGTCCTTGCCTACACCCTCTTCTGTATGAAAGGTAGTGAAAAGCATCTGAAAAAGATGCCACGCCCAGGACCGTTTAATGATTCACAGATGGGCTAGCATTCAAACTTTCCTAAGAAATTTAAATAAAAAAGTAATCGAAATATGTGAGCCCTTAAGGAATTTTTCTGATGGAAATGAAATACCCTGCAAGCTGGGTGTGGTGGCATGCACCAGTAATCTCACCTACTTGGGAGGCTGAGGCGGGAAGACTGCTTGAGCTCTGGAGTTGAAATCCAGCCCAGCATGGGCAACATAGCAAGATCCCCATCTCTTAAAAAAACAAAAACCTAAAAACTAAAACTGAAATACTCAGCAAATTCATACTGCAGTGAGCCAGATCTGATGATGGTGCTGTGCCTTGTTAATGGTGAGTATTACCACACACTGCACTTCGGATAAGGAACCTACAGAAGGAGGTCTTCATGGGTCATGACTCTATTAGCATGTCAAACTGACTCAAGCCTTAGAGTATGTTTCATTAAACTGCCTCTTTGCATCTTTGTCATGGAATCCACTAAGAAAACACTCTGTTCAAGGTCAGACTTCAAGATTCCTTCCTTCAGCCCAGTTGAAATATTTTTCCAATTTGTAAAATTTGGCTTTTCTGAAAAGTTTTCAGTTTTTTAAATTGGGTTAGTAGAGTAAGCAAGCGACATACAAGTAAGTGGCATTTACTTATTATTATTATTTTTTTATTTTTATTTTTTGGAGACAGGATGTTGCTTTGTGGCCTGGGCTAGAGTGTAGTGGTATCATCATAGCTCACTGCAACCTCACACTTCTGGACTCAAGTGATCCTCTGGCTTAGCCTCCTGAGTAGGTGGGACTATAGGTGAGCACCATCACACCTGGCTTATTTTTTCTACTTTTTGTAGAGATGGGGTCTCACTCTTGCTCAAGCTGATCACGAACTTCTGGCCTCAAGAAATCCTCCCACGTTGGCCTCTCAAAGTGCTAGGATTACAGGCGAGAGCCACCACACCCGGCCAGCATTTACTTTATTAATATGGAATCCAGATTTGTTTTTTACAGTGTTTGGTGGTTATCCATCAGTCTGGCCAAACAGGATTTTTGTGCTTTTATTTCACAAATGAGAATGAAGAGTACTTACCAAATACAAAGAAGTAAGAGTTATCAAGATTGTCTCTCAGTATCAAAGTCAAAACCACTTACTTTGGCATGTTTGTTATATCCACAAGATATAAGCAATCATTATGACCATTATTGCTATTATTACTCTTATTAAAATAAACAATACATTTAGAATATACATAAATTAATGATAAATGCTATCCCCCCAAAGATTAACTACAACTTCATCTTTTAATGACATTATAAAGATGCATTCATAGTCATAATTCTCTCTGTCCCTCTACACTACTCCATAAAACCTAAACACATTTACCATTATGGATGAGAAGACCACGTAGTTGTGTTTGTCTTCTAGCCAGAAACAGGAAAACAGGAGTGCCCTACGATTCTCACCTGAGAAAGAAAAACAGGTACTCAGTGCTAGAGCAATAGAAGTGTAAGAATCTGGCTAGTTGATGACAGAATGGGAGTGTCCCTGAGACTCACCAACTAGCAAAACGCACAAGAAAGGAAGGAACTCTGAGAGGATCTGTGAAATTAGCCATGAAAATCCCCAGGAAAATTTATTAGGATTGCAGGCTGTTCTGCATCAGAATTTTTGAAGAGTAGAGACCAAGTATGAGGTTGGGAGTTTGGGACCAAGTATGAGGTTGAGGGATTGGGACAAGACTTACTCTTCTGCTGAAAAACAAAGCAAGGTAACTTCAAAGGGTTAAAAAGAAAATTCAAAAGCACATGCTCAGTTGTAAATATAATTACAGATCAGTGAGTTTTCTAAGGTTGCATCTTAGCTACTTAATGTTTATGGTTAACCAAAAAAATTGTTGTTACTCAGTTCTGTATGGCTTGTAATTTGCTTTTAATTCTTAACATGCAATAACTACGATTTCAAAAATCCAAGCTATAAGTAACATTTTATTGATGCTCTAGTCTCTTTTAACCAAATGTGTTGTATTTGTTATAATTTTATATGCTAAAATAAAGACAGCATATCTTCATTACAATTTCACTGAGATGGTGTTAACAGGAAAAAAATTTCTACCATATCTCTAAAATCAGACAATTGATTATGAAATCATCTACAGATTTTCAGTAAATAATCAATTATGACATTTAAATATTACAGGAACACTTGGAGTAAGAATTATCATGCTCATTTCTCAAATGAGGAAATACGTATTAGAAAAAATTTAATAATTTGTCCACCAGCCCAAAGCTAGAAAATCCAGTTCTAGCTAATTCTAAGGCTCTTGCTCTTTACCCTACCAGCTAGTGGAAAATCACTAGCATTATAGAGATAACAACATGAAACAAACGCGAGACATTTTCTAGAGAAGGGAGACTGCATGTTTCCATTAATTGGTATAGTATGTAGATGAGGGAAATCTTTCTACTTGTATAATTAACCATCATACTTTGCTGTTACAATTAACCTATTAAAAAAGGAATTAAGGATCATGGTCTAAATATCTTCAAAGGTATGAATTTAGGTACACCCGAATTCACTACTCTTTCCTTGAAACTACCTGCGTGTTTTTGGTTTATGTGACTTTGACAAAATGGCTGCCTCATTTCTTAATTTTTTTTCTAACTCAACTATTTTGGCTCTATTTACTCCAAATGATTAGAGGTGTTAGCCTGGCAATTATGTTTCATATTTTGACTTACTTTACACAATTGTGATCAGGAAAATGGAGGTATTCTGTTCCTATTTAAAAACTTTCCATGTCATGAACTGAGAACCTACGAAGTTCTTTAAACTAAGAAATAAACCTTTTACCTAAATTAGAGGTAAATTCGAACCATTTATGGGGGTCTTGTACTCCTGGTGATACACAGTCTCTTCTAACTGCCAACGGCGATTAACTGAAGGTCAGGTTTGCTATATAACTTTCTCAGAAAAGCACAATGACCAAGGTGTGAAGTCTGGGTCAATTAGTACCGGCCTAGAAATGTTTGTGCTATAAAGCACGGAGAGGAACCAGGACAAAGGGCACTAGGTTGCGCCTAGCCTCAGTCCCGAATCTAAGACAGCTGAATAGTCACTGACATTTTTACTTTCCCTTCTTTCCTACTCTCTTTTTCTCTCGCTTTTACACACTCTGCATATACTGACTCATCTAATTCTATTAACACCCCAGGAGTAGGCACAAGCTTGTCCCCATTTTCCGGATGCCACTCAACTGCTTTTTACCTCAGGCCACGCAAATTTCATTCTCATCGCCTGGATTCAGGTTTCAGAACCATGTCTCATCCATTGGCAAAGCCCTGCACGGGCTCAGCTCAGCGGTCAGGTGAGGAAAAGAAACCAGCTGGAGTGAGGACAGGTGGGTTCTTCAGCTCCAGCCATCTCTTCCACCTAAATGCTGGCTTCTCAGAGGTTTCTGCTTATCTGAAAAGTTTTAGAATAAAACTTTAGCGTTTACGGGACAGAAAACTCTAGAAAGTGTCAAAAGAGGTGTGGCTGGAACCAGGGACCGGATCCGGAGGTTTGGCTAAAAGCCCAACTGTGCCCAGGAGCCCCCAGTCTCTGGCAGCCGCTGTCTACACTCAAGCGTGGCTGGTGCGGCACAGGAGCCAGACCTAGGGTGGCCGCCGCCAGAAGGGACACACGGTCCCCCGCCTCGACGCTGCCGCGTTGCACACTCCGAACCGTGGCAAAGGTGGGGACCCCGCATTACTTTTGTCACAGGTCGGCTTAGCTTGGCGGGTCCTCGCTGGCCTCTGCCCACCAGAACCATGGAGCGGGTTTGCCACAATCCCTGGCGCGCCTGCGCCCTCGGCTCGCGGGTCTCCAGGCTGCTGCTGCGAACCTGCTGCTCACGCTCCCGCTGCTCTGGTGCCTTCGGTTGTCTTCTGTGGCCTGGTGTTCACGTCTCTGCTTAAAGCGTTCTCGTGTACCCTGTAAGTCCTTTGCTTTGATTTTGATTCTCGTTTCTTCTCTGTGCTCTTTATCTTAGTAATCCCCTTGACTGTCATCTCTACAACCCAAGTAAGGCTCCCACACTGCAGCCAGGGCCTGGCATCCACTCGTTAGCAATTAATTAAATTCTACTTCATGACCTGATCTATCCTGGTCCTCAAACCCAGTTTAAATGTACTTCTCTCTTGCTCCAGTTCCTTCACTAATTCACTTCTATTTAGATTTTTATGCTGCAGTAGTTTCTATTAATACATATCTATACTTAAATAAGCACACAAATGTATTTATATTATATATTACTATAATAGTAA